>PVJI01005359.1:0-97297 GCA_004026765.1 Micronycteris hirsuta | reverse complement strand
CCTTTAGGATTCTCTCTTTGTCCTGGAATTTTGCCATTTTAATGATGATGTGTCTTGAAGTGGGCCTTTTAGGGTTCCTTTTGATTGGGATTCTCTGTATTTCCTGGATTTGTGTGGCTTTTTCTCTCATCAGATTAGGGAAGTTTTCCATCATTATTTTTTTGAACAGGTTTTCCATCCCTTGCTGCTCTTCCTCTCCTTCTGGTATCCCTATTATACGAATATTGTTACGTTTCATGTTGTCCTGCATTTCCCTTAATACCTCTTCTTTCTTTCTAAGCCTCTTTTCCTGTTCTTGCTCTTTTTGGTTGCTTTTTTCAACCTTGTCCTCCATCTCGCTGATCCGATCCTCTGCCTCATCGAGCCTACTTTTGATTCCTTCTATTGTGTTCTTCAGTTCAGATATTGTATTCCTCATTTCCTCTTGGCCCTTGTGAATAGTTTCTATTTCCTTTTTCATGTTGACAAAGTTTTCAGTGAGTTCATTATAGTTTCCCTGTAGTTTCTGATAGTTTTCTGTGAGTTCATCAAGCTTCTAGAGGTTCTTGAGTTGCCTGATAACATAGGCTTTGAACTCAATGTCTGATAGTTGGCTTGCCTCTGTTTCACTTATCATTCTTTCTGGGGCTTCCTCCTTTCCTTTCATTTGGGGATTATTTCTTTGTCTTCCCATTGTTTGTGGGATTCTTCTTGCTAGCCTCTGGTTCTTAAAGTGATCTGTCAAGTTCTCTGAAGCAGCGAAGTTAATTTTGTGTTACTCTCTGTTTTTTGGGCTGACTCTTGTCTGGGTCCCACTCTATTCTCTTCACAATTCCAGGTTTTAATGTCTCACCTGTTGATAAAGAAGCGAGGGGAAGAGAGAAAAAGAAGGAAAATAAAGCAAAAGAAAAGGAAAAAGAAAGATAAAGAAGAAAATAATTTGAAAATAACATAAAATGAAAAATAATAAAAAATAGGAAATAAAAGGAAGAGAAAACTAGGAATACCAAATGAAGGGAAGGTAGGAGCAGTTAAAAAAATATAGAGGGATAGGTAGGAAGAAGGGTGGGGAAAAACAAACAAAGAAACAAAGAGAAAACAAAAGAAATAAAAAAAATTAAAATAAAAAAAAAAAGACTTGTTGGCTGGCTTCAACAGTGTCAGGCTGGGAAGATATCAGACTTCTCCTGCTGCCTTCCTGGGCTGCACTCTCAGCTGCCATCCCACCTCCAGCCGAGTTGCCTGGAGTTTGCAGCACCTCCTCTGGGCCGCCTGGCCCCCACCCTGAGTCAGAGTTTATGATGTCTGTGACTCCCCTCAGTGGGGCTCAATGCAGCTCCTCTGTTTCTCCTCCACGGAGGGACTCTGCACTGCAGGTCTGGGTTGTGTCTCAGGCCCTCCAGGAGTGAGCTCCGCGCCCCTGCATTCGCCGATCGCTTTTGTCTCTGGATTTGGGGCTTTCAAGCCACAGGCCTGGGCGCCTGGTCCGGCACCAACGCCAGCCGCCCTCGACTGGCTCCGCCGGGTGCGCGTCTGATCCCGGAGCTCCAGGCCTGGGTTTCCCTTTCAGTTCAGTCTCCAATTCCTCCTGCTGGGATCGCCAGCCTCTTCGGATCAGTCCCCACGTACACACCAACCTCCGGTCTGCTGGGGACCAAGGCTCTTCCAACAGACGAGTGCCTGCTTTGGCTACTCATGCACCCCAATCCAGCTCCCTCCCACGGATCCTGGAGCAAACTGGGATGCTGCTGCTACTGGATCGCAGACCTCCCTGCTCCCCGCGAGACCCAAGGGACCCCTTCCCTCCGAAGCAGTCTCCCTACCGGCTGATCTTTTAGTTTTATGTGCAGTCCTGGTTGCCAATCTTCCCACACACCGTAATACAGCTGGGTGATCGCTCTGCTCCTCAGAAAATCGGCCAGATATCCCGCCAGTGGGCCGGAGGAAGCCGATCCAGCTCCCTCCTACTCCGCCGCCATCTTTCTCAGATAGATAGATAGATATTAAAATGTGTTTGTGTTTTTATTTGATGAGGATTATTATTGATCTAATGATATATTCATTGTTCTAATGGTGTAATAAAATGTTAATTTTATGATGCCTAATTTCTTTCTTTTATTTTGAGGAAACATTTCATGCAGTGTGATAAATCATTAGATTAATCTAGATATAATGTATAACTCATAGACATTTTGAAGGATGTTATTTCAAATTAATATCCATTTTTAGATGGTAATTTAAATTCAATTAATCACTTCATATATAACCCAAATTCAAAAATTATTTAAGATATTTTCCTATTTTTACCTTACTTGCTACATTATGTTTTAATACATTCAGAGAATATATAAGATAAATTTAACCTCTTCAATTAGTATTTCTTTTGTAAATGTACATACAATTAATAAACTGTATCCAAAAAGAAACTACTATCTTATATTTTTTTAAAGGACTATATAGTCTGGTCTCCCTTAGCATAATATACTGCCAGGAAGCTGTCCTAAAGACACTCACACCTTGGGTTTTAGGGCCTATCTTATGTATTGGATCTGAGATAAGGCAATGAAGGGAGAAATTGAAATAACAAAAATCCGTGTAAGGGATACTGAAGGCTACTGTATAACTAATGCTCTTAAATATGAAGAACAGACCAACCATCACAAAGAGGAGCCTAAAAAAAACCCCTGAGCAAGGAGTAGGAGCATTGCCTTTCAAGGTGCCTTATCTTGGGGCATCCTGTTCTAAAATGAGGAAATTAAAAGTAGAAAGCTATAAACAAGTGGATAAAAAAGCTATGATCCATATAAACAATGGGATATTATTCAGCCATAAAGTGAATGAAATCTTACCACTCGTGGTAAGCACGGAGGGATCTAACGGTATTATGCTAAACAAAACAAGTCAATATGAGGAAGACAAATATCTTATGATTTCAGTTACATCCAGAATCTAAAGAACAAAATCAACAAACACAAAAAGTCTCATAGATACAGAGAACGGAGTAATGATTACCAGGGGGAAGGGGATTTGGTGGATTGGGCAAAAAAAGTAAAGGGATTAAGAAGTACAAATTGGTAATTACAAAAGTCACAGGGCTTTAAAGTACAGTGTAGAGAATATAGTCAACAATATTAAAATATTTATGTATGTTGCCAGGAGGATACTGGACATATCAGGGGGGACAACTTTATATGATAAAAAATAAATGAAATGGTAAAAAAAAATAAAATAAAATAAAAATAGGAAGCCAGGCTCTAGATTTATCAACTGATTTGTGTGCTTACTATTAATTTTCCTCTCATTAGTAAAGCTACAATGAAGTTAGCTAGCACTTGCTTCTATAATCTTTATTACCTCAGCTTTACTAGTGGGAGTTAAATAATGTCCTGCTTGAAATACATAGCGTGGCTTCTGTCTGACTGAAATAGACATCGGAGAGTAGATGGGAGAGGCAAAATTGAAAACCCAAATCCAAACTGAATGTCTACGTGCATTACACCAATGGGCAAAATCCAGGATCTAAAATATATGTAGCTCCTTGAGTTTAGGTCTAATGATTTCTTTACTAGACCACATTAGACCCATAAAGAATCTATAGGGTTTTTAAATAAAGAATTTCATATAGATATGACCACACCTATGCAAATTTAAATATCAGGAATTTACATTCATTATTATTTTCGGGGGAGAGTATATAATTCTCAGACTTAAAGTGCAGCTGTTGATTATTTTATAGTAAAATTGATCTACTTGACTACCTTTTAATATAACATTAACTTTATTTTTAATAGTTTATCTTTTATTGTATTTTCCAAATACCATTTATCCCCCTTATGCCCTCTTCTACTTTCACCCACCCCCTTCCCCTCCACCTCCCACAATCAACACACTGTCATCTGTGTTCCTGAGTGTTTTTTCTTTTTTGTTTGATACCTCCACCCCCAAACCCCTCCCCCAGTGCTATCAGCCTGCTTTCTATCTATGATTCTGTCTCTATTATCTCGTTAGTTCAATTTGTTCATGAGATTCCGCATATGAGTGAAATCATATGGTTTTAGTATTTTTCTGACTGGCTTTAAATAAATTATTATTACCTCTGCATTTAGGGTGGTTGTTATTTTTCAAATGCTCACAGATGTCATTTATCACTTATAACTGTGTCTGTCAACCAGAGTTTCCTTAGGAGCACAGAGAACATTGGAGAGGGCGAGGCAGGACCTTCAGGGGTGGGCACGTTTCATTAATCCAGACTGCCCCGGCCGCGGTTGCAGTATTATCTCTGCCCTCTCTGCTGCCATCAATCATCTGCTCTCTGGGAGTCTCGCCTGATTCTCACGCTTGTTGCTTCTCTCTTCTATATAGTTTGTATTCTTTTTCTCAACTTAAAAATATCAGAGCACAAATCAGTTTAAATATAGCGTAATTTTAATATATACAAAAAAGGTGTTTAGTAGATAAAACTGATAAATATGAAAAATGCAAGATATTTTATATAAAATATATTTTATATAAAACGTTGAGATATTTTCTGTCAATAATCATACAATACAATTCCCACATTTTATAGGGTCATCCATATATGCGTGAAGATCGAGTGCTTGTGGAGTATTGCGTGAACTAAGACAAAGTATATCAGCTCTGTCCCCAAATATACACTCATTTAACATACAACTCCTTTGAGGTCCTAATTTCTCTTTGAAAGAGGGATCTTTATGAATGGGATTAAATGCAGGGTTTTAAAATGAAGAGATTACCCTGGAATATCTGGATGGACCCAAAATTTGGTCTCATGAATCCTTATAATTAGGAGGCAGAGGGAGATGCAACACATATACCCCCCACCACACACGCAGGCATACACAGGACCATGGGAGAGATGTGATGGGAAGCCAGAGGCAGAGATTGTGCCGATACAGCCACAAACCAAAACATACTGTCAGCCCCCAGAGGCTGAAAAACAAGGAACAGATTCTCCCATAGAGGCCCAAGGGCAGTCCAGCCTTGCCAACACCTTGATGTTAGCCTATCGATTTATTTAGATGTGAACTCCTTGTGCCCAGGGCTGTGAGAGAATACATTTCTGGTGTTTCAGGTCACTGAGTTTATGATGCTTTGTTACAGCTGTCACATAAAAGTAATATAAGTACCTGTTTATTAAAAAAGAATCTTGGCAGTTTGATATGCTAGGCTTGGAAGATTTAGGTAAAATACAAGTTTCCGTCTTCTTTTTAAAATGATTAAAGCATGTATTATGTGTTTCTTCATTGCAGATGCATAAGCCCTCAACTCATTTTGAAGATATATCAACACTGCATGAAATCTTAACTAAATATGTATGTGGCGTGGAGATATGTGTGTATGTGTATATGTATCTATATATATATATATATAATTTTATATAAAGTTTGTATTCCTATGGTAAAATGATTTGATGTTTTCATTGAGACAAAATACAATATACCTGTGATAATGCATTTAGAATTGTACACTTGAAATCTATATAATTAACCAATGTCATTCCAATAAATTCAGTAAAAATTTTTTTAAAAGATTGTTCTTTTGGCAATAGAGTAACACAATCTGAGTTGAAAGCTGCATGGTAGTTCTTTGAAGTTGGGAAACTCACCTTTCTGAGGAGCCTGCCTCTGCAGGGGTAATGTGGGGATAGCACCATCTAACTCATGGTTATTGCTGGGAGCGTACCATAGAATTAAATGAAAAAGCATAGCCACAGAGTGGCACAGAGTTTGAAACGTAGTAGGTACTTGATAAATACCACAGTGTTACTTTCCTTTTTCCCACAAACAAACAATATATTTCTAAAAGAATTACTCTGGCAGGAGACCAGCATTGTGAAGATTGCTATTTTGAGAAGCAAGATTATTTCAGTATCCATTTTCCTTGCAAATGGTAAGGTTTGGATATTTGGGAGGTTGAATCTAATTTATTATTACTGTGAAGATGTCATGTAATACTGTACAGAAAACTGGCTTTTATGAGTGCAAGAATGTTATCGTTTCCAATAAAATTACAAAATATTTACTGCATCCGGACCAGAAACTGCGTCTTATTTCAATAGCAGGTAAATAAAGACCTGTTCCCTCAGCCTTAAATCACTGTCATCGCTACACAGGTGTGTTATTCATTTCCAGGAAAAAAGGACCAATGCTGCCCAGTTCTACTGCACATAAATTTTCTTCTTACTAAATTTTACGATCTGAAGTAAATAACAGTGACTCAGAAAGAACCATAATGGAATTATTAAAATTCAAGTAAAATTCATTTAACAATACATAATGATAATGTATTTTAAAAGCTTTGAAGTCAAGGTATTAATTTTCTAAAATTGAATTAATCATATTATTCATGTTCTGAAAGCAATCTTTTCCTAGGGGATGGAATCAAATTAATTATGGAAAAGTTTACTGACAAATATTTGTTAAATGAACAATCTAAACGGTTGATGAGGATTTTATTTTCTCCTCTAAATATTGAGAGTGCCAATTTTAAGGTTGTAAAAAGAAATGGTGCTCCCAGTGAACTCTGAGATAAATCTGTGTGTGTGTGTGTTTTCTTTTTCTTTGTATCCAGCTCCTGATGTAAGATTCTGGCTTTGTATTATAGAAGAGCAGTCATAAACTAAGTGTATAAACCATGGTTAAAAATGACAAGTTCACTTATATGTGGCAAATTAAGCATTTCGAAGTACAATCTAATGACCGAATGGGTTAGAGCAATACACTGAATGCTATTTCATAGATGCAATAACATAATACGGCTCCCAGAATCACAGGTGCGCCATAACCAATGCCACTATTTAACAGTTCCCTCAAGTCTCCCATTTACATTCTATAACAGGATACTCCAAATAGATCAAATATTTAAATGCAAAACTGGCACCAACAATGTATTTGAGGAAAGCTTGAGTGAATTCCTTTGTGCTTTGGAATGGGAAATACCATTCTAACTATAGTATAACTCAACACCCAGAAGTCATAAGAATGACTTATAACATTACCTACATAAGTGAACAGATGAAAATCATTTGAACAATAGTAAGAAAGTATTTCGCTCCTACTCAGTTAATTTTTATTGCTGCCAATTTTCTTTAACTCACAAAAGAAATGATATCATTCAAAAATATTTAAATTCCAACTTGGTCTTCTCTCACAATATTCTAACCGGACCTTCGTTTCTTTCAAGCATTCTAAAACTCCTTCCCCTGCAGACAGCATAGCCATCCTTCTCTTTCTGGTGTGTGTCTGTGTTTATATCTGTTCTTGTTAATCCATTTTTAATATACCTTTATTTTATGAGCACGATTTGGCAAGATATTTACCCATTATTTTTCAACCCATGTTCAGTATTTGATACACTCTGTGTGATCTTGACCTGAGAGAATACACCCTGAATTTCCCAAAGTCTCTTGCCAGATGGTTTTCTGTTAATATGTATCACTGGGAGGCATCTGCGGAAGGCTGCAGAGGAGAAGGAAGAGGGAATTCTCTTCTGGTTTCCAGAGCTGGCCTCCATTTCTCTACCTGCAGAGGCAGTTGGGTCCAGTCTCAGTCTTCCACCACTCCTACCCCCAGTCATCTGCACCACGTCAGAGACACCGGGACCGGCTGCGCTGCATGGTGACACCCCACCCCCCACACAGAAGTCTGGGCGCCAAGTACTGTGAGTCGGGAACATCAGGGAACCCTTTTCCTGATCTTCAGAGATGAAGTGGAAACTCTTTAGTCACCGCCCGCCCAAGCTCCCAGGTTTTGTGAAGTCATCTCTTCCTTCCCTTAGGTTCCCAAGCCAAGTGCTAGCTTTTCAAAAGCTCTTCAACTCATTTTCTGTGTTTGTTATTTCTGGTGAAATACCAACCATAATTTCTATCTTTGTAGTATGATCCTAACTGATGCTATAATTGATCAGGAACAAGCACAGGAACCATACTTTTAAATACAGAATCCTAGAATTAGTTTTGATAATGAGAACAATTATTGGAAACTAAAAATCTATAACACGCAGTGGTATCAAACTACTTAGATCAACACTTGTAATTCCCTTGGATTAAATGGCCTATTATAGACCAAGCTTCAGGATATCAAGTGACCGTAGTAATTGAGTATCATCATATTAATGACGATGTTAAGAATGAACAGTGGGAGGCTGGATTTGATTATCCTTAAAGGTTTACAGAAAAAAAAAATGGCAAGCTTGGGCTTATAAACTCTTCGACCAATCACAGTGAAATGAGCAGAGAGGTACTATTGTAGTCTTGAAATAATCATGTATATCTTATAATGGCTGGAGAAATAGCAATGAAAATTATATTCCATATTTAATTATTTGATAAAATTAACCATGCAAGTTGAATTCCAATATGGAATATGAAAATTTGCATGTTCTTAATAGAAGTTGAAACCCTTGAGTACTCAACTCTCTTTGAGATCCACTTACCAATGGAAGCAGCACTTCCACCTGTGAGTAAGGAAAGGAAATTTCCCTCCTTCTTGTTTAGAAAATGACTTCATCCTAAATCTCTAAGTTGTATTTCAAATATCCTGTTTTTAACAAGTGTTGTACCCCTGCAGACAGTATAAGTTGGTATACCCCATAGCCTACAAATACCAAGACATTATGTTGCTACATTTTGTTTAGACATAATCTTCTACCACATAACTTTCATATCCTTAAGAGCCTGGACTGAATCTTAATCATCTTTTTTATATTCAGTTCCTGCATCACACTATATCCTCTTATTAAGGTCTGCTGGAGAAAAAGTAGCTTTTATGGCAAATGGTTAAGTAATGGTGCAATTAATTGAGATTAAAAGCTGAGAAGAAGAGAAGGCTTGTGAAGAGCACAGGAGAATAATACATTGTATTTAAGACATTCTGAGAGTGAAGTATCTGAAAGAAGAGTCTAACAAAGAGATATAAATACTGTTTATGAGTTAATAAATGAAAAAATAAATAAATGACAAATGAATAAATGTGAAATACTCCATTGGAAAATTCCCTTAGACTTCTAAGGCTACAGATTAAATAAAAAAAGATTTCTTAACAAGGTAAACATATTATTCGGTGGCTGCTTTATCTTTGCTCTGCAGAATGACATACTGCAGCCTCTTTAAAAGTCTCAGAGTCACTCCATGAGTAAAATGCCTTACAATTGTTTTTTTAAAACAGAATTATTAAGGTAAAAATCAATATTCAGTGAACTGTACATATTTATCGCATATTAAAAGTGTACCATTTAGCACACAGATACTGAATAGAAATACTACAATGTTAGACTATATATATCTAACAAACCACTACTTCAATTTTTTCACTATATATTAGTATTTATTTTCTTGAGATTATATAAAATTAATTAACACTGTATACATTCTTTTTGTCTGGCTTACTTCACACCACATAATAATTTTGAGAATCATTCATCTTTTTTCATGTATCAATAGTTCTCTTCTTTTCATTAAGAATATTCTACTTCAAGATTACACCAAAATATTCATGCAATGATAAGCACCTGGTTATAACTGGATAATTTGGATAACTCTCATTCTGATAACTAATGGATAACTTGGTTATTAATTATCTTGAAATGAACATTAGGACTCCTTCTAGTTTGCAATTATTATAAATAAAGCTGCAACAAACATTTGTATATAAGTCTTTAAGTGGACTTCTGCTTCTTTTTTCTACAGACCTAGAAATGAAATGGTTAGGTCATATGATAGGGCTGTGCTCAAATTTTCAAGAAACTTCCAAAGATTTCTCCAAGGTTATACCATTTTACATTTATACCAGTCTTACCAATGAAAGGCCATCTATTACCAGTAGAAATGGGGCTCTGGTCATCTAAAGGAAGATTAAATTCCTGAGACCCACAAAGAAGGATGTCCCTCTGCAGTATGGTTTATTGACTGTGCACAATTAAGGGGGTCCCCTCCTGATTTCCCAATGTCCCATCTCTGTCCATCTCACCATGGAAAAAGTCCAATCTTGTCTTCAGTAGGTCCAGGATGAAGACTGCTTCCAGGATGAAGAAGTTTAGGCAGCATGTCAAGGCGCAGTCCAGTCCAGCTAGATTGACATGTATTTCCAGCTGAAGTCCATTTCAGACTTCCTCCTGGGGCCTGTATGCGGAACTGCACAGCCATGGGCCATGTGGCTGTTAATGGAGCACGGCCATGGAGAAAGGATGCGTGAATGCACAGGGTGAGTACTGGTCCCCCAAGCAAAAAAGAGAGAATCTTCATTCCTCTGGAATTATATTAGCTTTGATGTTCTCAAAATGACCAATCAACTTCCCAAACTTTCACGCACTCCAAGCAATTCTATCTTCCAACCAATCCCTTCTCTCCACGCGGGGCTGACAGGCCTCCCTGGTCCAGCGCCTCCCCCTGCACCAGTTTGATTTCTCCTGTGCCTGCCTTTCCTTACTTCCACCTGGCTGCTGGGTAGCAGAGGTGCAAAGGAAGAACTGCCAACCTTCTTGGCAGAAAAATGCTGCAATCCCCTAAAGTATGAAGGTTTTTCTTCCCGGCTAGCAAGCAGGTTTATGCTTTCCAGTTTATTAAACTCAACATGCATTTCCCTTTTTCCTGTTTCCTAGCTAAACAATGCCAGTGACACCAGCAGTGTGTGAGAGTAAAAGTGTACAATCTGTCCAGAACTTAGCATCACCGCATGAAGAAAAAGCCACCTAGATATGATATATTCAGTATTACATTTTTCTTCCATTTATGATCTTTTTTTTCACATTCCTATCCATGCCCTAATTCCTTTTAATTCAGCATCTTACAACTCCTGGTTCACTTTTCACAGTTGCTGTTTCCTTTTTTCTGTTTAGGACCCAGTTACCCTGTTTTCTGAGCTGGTTTATAGATGGGTGCTTCTCAGGTTATCTCCCTTTCAGAGGCCTAGAAAGCAGCACACATGCGCTTCACAGAGAGCTGGCACTTAATCTTGTCAGTCAGGGAATATTTTTGGAACAGGATTTTCAATTTGCAAATATTTTTCTTACAGATGGGATTTTCCTCCTCTGTGGTTTATTAGGGTAACTACCCTGGATATATGCCTGCTCCTATTCAGCCTTCTTATGTAAATTTCTTCATATAATCTTACATCACCTCCATTACTTAGACATTAAAGATGTCCTTAGTGTCATCCCAACTAATTACCAATAAATATTAATTAATAATGATGATAACTATCAACTGAGAAGTAGCCTAGAATTTTAGAAACTCCCATTTTTTTTTCCTTTGGCCAAATCCTGAATATTTTTTACTCCTTTTGCCAATATCAACATTACCATGAGCACTAATATTTTACCTCTCAGCTTCGCTCAATAAAGTCTTTAGTGAGAAAATATAGCACTGTTTTCTCACCCCAGGAAACTTGCTGTGATCGTGTCTCTTTCTTAACTCCCCGTGTGGGGCAGTACATTTTTTTTTAATTATAGCACCTCCTATATTATAAACTAAATGTTTATAAGTTTGCTTTCCATGATTATGGTGGGCCTCCTAATGGCAGGCCAAGTATTATTAGATTTTTTGCTTTCATACTATTTTTAGAGACTCAGTTTCGATACAATCTTTTTGGGTGTCACATGCATGACGTCTGCTTTCTTGGTTCCAGTACTTGTAAAACTTAGGCATCTAACAGGCAATATTAAATAATTTGTAGACTGATGAATCTATAAGGAAACTTTTTAAAACTCTTAAGTGATATCTTTACTGATTCTCGACTAATATGAACTCATGCTGAATAACTTCTTTTAAATAATTTCTTGACAGAGAACCTGAATGTGGGAATCTTCTTTTTTCATTAGACAAAATTTTTATGATATTCAGTAGTCAATCACTATGGATACAAGTCACAATTTTATGTTATCATTTATGCACTTCAAGTCTGTATTTGCCTTGAACTTAACTAATGTGGATAAGTTAGAAATTAGTATTTATTTCATTTCATAATTATTGACACATTCCACATGCCTTATTCTGTTTGATTCGTACCAGCCTTCTGAGACACATAATGAGGGTGAAAACAACCACCTCCAGTTACAACCGTTCAGGCTACAACTTATGCAAAAGTTGCCAGAGAGAAGCACATACCCATCAATCATAAAAATCAGCAAGGAGGTTATAAAACTAAGGGCATCTCTGTGAGCAATAAAAATACTAAATAACGGCATGGCAGTTTGGTCTTTTTGCCTCCCCTCACAAACAACATCAACTTGTGAAACCCAAAACCATCTCAGTAAGATTATCTTAGAAATATTTACAGCGGATTTAATACCAGAGCATTCGGAAATGAAGAGTTGGATTTGAGTAGCAGTGCTGATTTTATTCTTAGTCATGGGCTACCTCCTTTAAAAAGTGACTGTACATTGTCAAAGAACATAGGGAAGGTATTATTTCCTAATGTAATACGTATTTCTCCTCCTCCAACACACTCTATCTGTTAGTAATAGACATGTTTGCTTTAAAGTTCCTCTTTTATGTTGCTTGTTTTTCCTAGAGAGCTCATTGTTATTGTTGTCTTCTACTAGGAATGACTTCATCAGACAGTAGAAGTCCACTTAGGTTAATTGACCTTGGGGAGGATAAACAGAGTGAAATGAGGTTATGGGGAGTATAATGTATGCCTAGGGCCTTAAGAAAGAGAGGGGTGCCTGGAGATGGGGGCACAAAAAAAAGTCAAACTTTACTAACTTTCTTCTAAAACTTACATTAGACTAACCCCAATCTATCTAGGATGTGTCCTACCCTGTAACTGTAGTGATTTCATCAATTGCATCCTATCACCTTTTGGCTTCTGGTCAGGTTCAATCACTGAGACAAGGGTAGGAGATTCAAGAGCAGAAGGGAACAAAGAGGATTTTTGTCGACTTTCTCCCTGAGTTACTCTGTGATTACGGAAAAAGCTGCATTTCTTCAACAAATGGACCCTTTTCAATAACTTCAGCTGTCGTTGAGCTTTAGTACCTTTCTCTTTACACCATTGCCTTGAGGATGGTGACTGTTGTTTAGTCCTTGAACCCTGCAGCATCCCTTACTAGTTCTCCTTTCAGTTTTCTCGTTCCTGTTCACACTTCAGTAAGGAGTTACATCATTAAAAACTAGGTTCTTTCATTTTACTGCATAACCTCAGTCTCTCCTGTCATTTATGGCCCATTTGATTTATGAAAAATGCGTTTTCTTAGGAAGGGTCATATGTAGAGTTGATGGATGCATAAGGATTTAGAGAAGGTGAAGTGATTATCCCTGACATGCTATTTTCTGGAAACTTGTGGGTCCCTTCGTACTACAACTTTTCTTACTCACTGTTCCTTTAACCATCTCTATTCGCTTCCTTTCTCATTTTCATTCTTGATTCCCCTAATCTTTTATTTTTATCATCATTAGTCATAGATTGTTCATCTTATTATAACTCCATTGTCATTTTATTCATTGTCTGATGCATATACCATTCTCTGCTTAAGGACAGCTGTATGCAGTGGAACAGGCATTGAGAAGACGCACTTTCAAAATTTGGGTTGCCCATTTATTTATTGGCTCGTGACCTCAATAAATCGATTTGTCTTGTGAAACTGCTCTCTTTTCTGTATCATAGCAGTTCTGAAAACAGCACTGCTTGCCTCAGAGTTGGTATAAGGACCAAGGAAGTAATGTAAGTGAAAGTGCTTTGAAAACTCCAAAGCAATGTCTAAACATGAAGTATTATTATTTTATTTGATCATTTAGTGGTCTAAAATGAACTCTTTTGTTACCATTTGTGATATATTACACTTACAAATGTTGAAAACATGGTGCTTGGAAAGTTGCAAAAGCATTTTATGCATAATCATTTGAAATTTAAATAGAAAAGCATTTCCACCCAGAAAAAAGGAACAAAGAGAGGTGACTGAAATTATGAACAAAATCTTGCGTAGTCAAATTCCATTACAATAAAGTGAATGGAAAATAATTTTAACAGAATAAAATAAAATCTAATGTGAACACATAAACTCATTTTTACCTAAATTATATTACCTTATATTTCAGGTTTAGTCATCTTTCGATTGATCTTGGTATGTTTTTAGATCTTTTTTTTTTCTTTCATATTTGCCCAGTGTTGGAACAGAGCTGTTTTCAGCAATTTCTATAAAGAGAAAAATGCTAAAGATATTTGTCAAGATTTTCTAGTTTCACTTATAATAAAATATGTACTTTATGTTTATTTCTTTAGTAAAGGTCAAATTAATCCATAATATTTTTTTTAAGATTTTAGTTATTTATTTTTAGAGATAGGGGAAGGGAGGGAGAAAGAGAGGGGAGCAATATCACTGTATGGTTGCCTCTCATGTGGCCCCCACTGGGGACCTGGCCTGCATCCCAGGCATGGGCCCTGACTGGGAATCGAATTGGTGACGCTTCGGTTCGAAGCCTGCACTCAATCCACTGGGCTACACCAGCCAGGGATACAATGCATTTTTTAACTTCAATTTCAGTATGTGGATTATCAGAATAAGAAAACAATATACATAACTTTTTGTTGAATGTGCAAGTCTGCCATGAAGAAATGTATTCCCTTTATATATTTTTGGAATAAAATGTGATGAGGACTCTTTCTCTATATATGTTATGTAAGGCCTACACAAAACTCTCTGGATGGAAAGAAATGTCCTCAGAAATTGCACTCAATATGCTTTCATTGATATTCAGATTGTGTATTGTAGTGACACTATAATTCCTGTTAACTAAGCTATCTTTATTTTAACAAACAAAAAATGATTTTATCTTCTTTCTTTTCTAACTAGGTATTAAAAAGTTTTCCCTGTCATGTCTCAGACATCCTTTGTCCTGTTTATAACATTTAGTGATAAATAATCAAGTCGAAACATCTTCCCTGCAATGGCTTTAACAAAGAAGAAAGTTAACCTCCATTAAAATGTTCTATCTTGCTTTGTCACAAAAAGATCAATTTGAAAACTGTCTTGGTTAAATGACAGCATCCATCAATTTCAAAATACCAATGATGTCTTCTGGAATCATTAATAGTATGGCCACAATTAGTTTTAAAAAATAAAACAGTTAAAAATACTGAACAAAGTTTCAGGAAGGCATTAGCAAAGCATAAAAATGCTATTTTATTGTGCTTTTAAAAGTGTGTTTTTCAAATCAAAAGCGTAGTTTCTGACCTCATAAAAAAGCAAGTGTTCTATTTCGTATTCATCACCTGTAAGAAATAGTGATAATTAACTGTAAACACCAAGATAGCAGCTAATGATATGTGCTGAGACCACGCAGCTGATGTGGAAATAAATCGAACCAAAGACAGATATTTCTACAATCCAATTGTGATCTTTTTTCTTAGAAAAATGTTAATAAGATCTGCAATATAATAAAATTACTAATTACTTGATGCAAAATTGTATCTCATGATGATTTATTGTTTAAGAAATGACCTATGTTCTTTAAAATTTTAAATTTATTTCTGGAGAACTGTTAAGCTCTCTCTGTGCTTTTGAGTTATAATCATGTAGCTACAAAGTTTCAATATATATAATCATGATAGCATAACATTATTGTTCTACATGTACTCAAACTATTATTTTTGAACAAGATATTGTTGAGATATTCAAAGCTATGTTCCCTTTTTGGTGAGTGAATAAAGAAATTAAATCATGGCCTGGCTGGTGTAGCTCAGTGGATTGAGTGCGGGCTGGGAACCAGAGGGTCCCGGTTTGATTCCCAGTTGGGGCACATGCCTGGGTTGTGGGCCAGGTCCCCAGTGAGGACCATGTGAGAGGCAACCATACATTGCTCTTTCTCCCTCCTTTCTCCTCTCTCTGAAAATAAATAAATAAATAAAAAATCTTAAATGAAAAATAAATAAAATAGCCTTCTATCTTCAAAAAAAAAAGGAAAAAAAGAAATCAAATCATGGGAAATTTGAATTTTCCATGAGAAAGATTTGAGATAATACTTATATCAGTGACTAAAAAGAGTAATTTTTGAAAAAGAAAAACATGAATTAGAACTTTTAGTCATCCATAAATGACCCCGTTCTTTAACAATCATCTAATGGTTATGTTTTAAAATAGACTTTATTTTTTAAAGCAATTTCAGGTTTATGTCCATACTTAGCTGA
The DNA here is from genome assembly GCA_004026765.1 of Micronycteris hirsuta. Taxonomy (NCBI): domain Eukaryota; kingdom Metazoa; phylum Chordata; class Mammalia; order Chiroptera; family Phyllostomidae; genus Micronycteris; species Micronycteris hirsuta. Next base: position 81,176 of record PVJI01005359.1, on the reverse strand, counting down.
AGGTACAGAGATTTCTTTTTTTTTTCTTTTTAAAGATTTTATTTATTTATTTTTAGAGAGAGGGAAAGAGAGGGAGAAAGAGATGGAGAGAAACATCAATGTGCGGTACCTCTCCTGCACCCTTTTCCAGGAACCTGGCCAGCAACACAGGCATGTGCCCTGACTGGGAATCGAACCAGCAACCCTTTGGTTTACAAGCCAGTACTCAATCCATTGCACCACACTAGACAGGGCTTCAGAGATTTCTTATATACTCCTATGCCCCTGTACATGCATACCAGAAGATGTACAACATCCTTTACCAGAATGGTACATTTATTATCATAATTGATATACTTACATTGACATACCATTATAACCCAGAGTAAATAGTTTGTATTAGGACTTGCTCTTGTTCTTACATCTTCCATGGGTTTGAATAGATCTATAACAATGGGTGTTCATGTCTTTTCATGACTTGATCCCTCCTTTCTTTTTAACACTGGATAATATTTCATGTATGGATATACCATGGCCTCTCTATCTATTTACCTATGGAATGGCATCCTGATTGATTCCACCTTTGGCAATTATGAATAAAGCTGCTGTAAACATATGTGTGCAGGTTTTAGTGTGAACATGTTATTTTAATATTTTTAGTAAATAACGGCCTGGCTGGTGTAGCTCAGTGGATTGAGCGCGGGCTGGGAACCAGAGGGTCCCGGTTCGATTCCCAGTCAGGGCACATGCCTGGGTTGCGGGCCAGGTCCCCGTGAGGGCCATGTGAGGAGCAACCATACATTGTTGTTTCTCTCCCTCTCTGTCTCCCTCCCTTCTCCTCTCTCTAAAAATAAATAAATAAAATCTTAAAAAAAATATTTTTAGTAAATAAGGAGTGCAATTGTGTATGGTAAAAATATGCTTGGTTTTATAAGAAACTCCCAAACTGTTCTCCAAAGAGGCTCTACCCCTTTGAATTCCCATCAGCAATGAAAGTTCCTCCTGTTACTCCACATCCTCAATATCATTTGATGTTGTTTCTGTTCTGGACTTTATCCACTCTGACAGCTGTGTTGGGGTATGTTGTTTCCATCTGCACTTCCCTGTCGACATATAGTGTGAAGCATCTTTTAACATGCATATTTGCCATCTATATATCTTCTTATTTGGTGAAGTGCCTGTTAAAGTCTTTGGCACAATTATTAAGGGTTGTTTTTTTCATGGTTGAATTTTACAAGTCCTTTGTATACTTCAGATAACAGTCATTGATCAGATACGTCTTGTGCAAGACAAGTCTGTGGCTTTTCCCTTCAGTCTCTTGGCAGGGTCTTTTGCAGAGCAGAAGTTCTTACTTTTAGCAAGTCCGATTTATTAATTCTTTTTTCCTGAATTGTGTCTTTGGTGTATCTAAAACTTTATTGAGAATACTAAGATCATTTGATTTTTCTCCTGTGTTATCGTTTAGAAGTTTTATAGTATTGCATTTGACATTTAGGTTTATGATTCAATTTGAGATCATTACTGTGAAGGGTGTAAGATGTGTTTGTAAATGCACACACGTTCCAGTGCCACTGGTTGAAAAGACTACCTTTCCTCCACTGGATTACCTATGCTATTTTGCCAAGCATCAGTTGACTATATTTATGTTTTTTTTTTTCCCCCCTCTAGGATCCCTTTTCAGTTCTGCTCTGTTTGTCTGTTCTTCCACCAATATCATGTTCTCTTATAACGGTAACTTTGTAGTAAGTCTTGAAGTCCGGTACTGTCAGTGCTCCCACGGTGCTCTTGCTCTTCGAGACCCTATTGGCTATCCTGGGTCTTTTGCCTCTCCATGTAACATTGGGTGTGAGTTTGTAAGTGGTTGTTTACGAACCATCCATAAAATAACTCGCTATGCTTTTGGTTGGAGTTGTACTGAGTCTCTAGATTAAATGATATTTTGACAGCATTGAGTCTTCCTATCACCACACATGTATTAATACTGAATTACTGATTTAATAATGAATTACTACATTAATATTGAATTCTGGCATGATGTTGAAAAGTAGTGAGGAGGGAGAATGTCTTTGCCAGTCATGTGAAGTGTAGGTCTGTTGTAAACATTCTTTATCAAGTTGAGGAAGTTCTCTTGTTGAGAAAGTTCTCTAGTTTACTGATAGTTTTTATCATGGATAGATGTTGGAATTTCTCAATTTTTTTTTGTCTACATGATTAGATTGCCTGAATTTTTAACTTTAGATGTAATATATTACATTAATTGATTTTTGAATGTTGAACAAGTCTTGAATCTGGGTTAAATTCAATTAGTAATGGTATGTAATTATTTTTATACATCATTAGATTTGATGCAGTAATATTTTATTGAAAAGTGTTGCATTTATATTATGAGATCTATTGATCTTTAATTTTCATTTAACATTTTTGTCCAGTTTTGATATTGAGATAATGCTGGTCTCATAAAATGAGTTGGGATGTATTTCTTCTGCTTATCTCTTCTGAAGGAGATTATAGAGAATTGATAAAAATTTCTTCTTTAAATGTTTCGTAGAACTCGTAAGTGAATCCATCCATGCTTGGTGTGTTTTTGTTTTAAAAAGTATTGATTTGATTTAAAAAAATTCAGAATAGCCTATTCAGATTGTCTATTTATTTTTGTGTGAATTTTGAAAGATTATCTCTTTTAAGAAATTGGTCCACTTCACCTAGGTTATCAAATTTGTGGGAATACAGTTTCTCATAATATTCCTTTATGATTTTTTTAATGTCCATGGGGTCTCTAATAATGTCTCTTTTTCATTTCTGATATTCATGTAACTACTCAACACGGCCTTGGCTACTTGTTGCCTTGATACATGACCTAAAGATTTGTGTTGAAGGAAATAGGTTTTTATTAACAGGATTCCAATTTGGGGGTGCCTAAGAACACCTCTGCTAATATGAGCCTTTCTCTCCCACAAGACCCAGAACTTTTCTTGCTCCCCAAAAGATTACAAGCCAAAACCACCCCTAGAAGTTCCCCGTTTCCTAATCTGTCCTTTTGGAGCTTAGGTCAGCCACGCAAACAGATCTCCATCCTCTCCAGAGTGTGCACGCGTGGGTTTCAGAGTTGCCATCTTCTTGCAGCAGCTCTCTCGGAATCTGAGATGTGCTGCTCTCAGTGCCCACGCAGCAGTCCAGGATCCCTGTGCCACGTTGTACTGGGTTACAGTGTTCCAGAAGCTGGAGCGGAGCAAGGCACACATCCCAGCACAGGACCCTGACTCCAGGAGCAGCCTTCCAACCATGTGGTGTCTAAGCCCCTGGAAGGCCTAGAATCTGCTGGTCCTATGAGTGCTTCTGTCCTTGTTGGGAGGCAAGGGCCAGAGCATCCAAGCACACCTGCGACCCAAAATCCCAAGTCCAGAGTTAAAAGCCAAGATAGCCTGCACCAAGTGCTAGAAGCAAGCATGCCAGCTTCTCCCCACGTTCTCTCTCACAGAATCCCTTGCACTCCAGAAACCAGTAGGAGTGGCCAGCTTTCCAACCAATGACAGCTATTGTTGGCTATTTGCCTTTGCCCCAACTCTTGACAGCCTGCTAACAAGTTGTCTCCCAGAATCCCTCTCTGATGGGAAGACAGGACCTACTCGTTTGTTGGGGTTCTGCAGGCTAGCTCCTTTACAGTTGATAGCTGCCTTTGTTATGCAATGTGCCTTCAGCAATCTGCTTTCTTTGTAGACTCCTCCCTGCATCTGAGAAGGCAGTTTTCTTTTCATCTATAGCCTGGACAGCTTTCCCCACCCTCTGTCTTTCTTGGCAAAGAGGGGCAGCAGTCTCCTGCTGGATTTTGGATCCCCCTGCTTAAACTGGGGTCCCTTGCTTTCCAAGGATCTTTGCTCCAACCTACCACATTACATTAGTACTTTGTGTCCTCTCTCTTTCTAATTTTTAGCCTGGCTTTCTGATTTTTTCAGCATCTTATTTTCTTTTTTTGTAGAGTGCTAATATAATTTTATTATAAATTTAATTTCTTATAAAATTAAATACACGTCAGAAGAATGGGTCCATCCATAACTAGATATAATACAACCATATTTTAAGAATTTTTTATTTTTATATCAAAGCTATTATTATAGAAAGATGATGATTTTTTTTTTCATGGCTGAGTTTATTTGATTCATTCATTTAATGATTCCTTCTTTTCCTGAAAACCTTCAGTGAACATTTGCTATGGTCCGGTCACTGGGACAGGCACTGAGGATACCTTGATAAATGATGCTTGATTCAGGCCATGAGGGATTTGCATTGAAGAGGAAACACAAACACGCCACATGCACTATATTGTCATACATGTACCAAGAGTGACGTGTGGATGATTCATTTCCATAGTAGCCATCCTTCCTAGGAAATCCATGTTTCTGTCTCAACAAGATGTTCGCAAGCCAGTATGGAAAAAATGTATATTCCTTAGTCAGAAATGGAAGCAACATAAGCAAAACTTAAAGTATATTCAAGTGAAAAGAATACTAATTCAGTTCGATAAAAATAAAATTAAAGAAAAGAATCTGTCCTCTGAAAAATAAAAACAGATGCAAATGTATAGAAAGACTTATTTTTGTAGATCAACTTTTAGTTTAGGCTCCCTCTAAAGTAAACTTATGTTTATTTTCAAATGGTCCAATCATACCTTAAACTATCCCACTTTGAATTCAAAACATTATAATAAACTGGTTAGATCACTGTCATTTTTAGTCAGTAATTTTCATTCCAGAAAGTGTTATTGTAACCACTAATGGAAGATAAAGATATAGAAGAGGAAACAAATTCCTCTAGAGCATTGTTATCTTTTATCCTACTTTTTAAAAATTTTCTTTTTTAACTACATTTGGCAAAACACAGGCGGTATAAGTCCAGGACTTTAGGATGTCTGTTTTGATTTTTTCTTAAAACCAGTCTGTACCCTCACAGAATCACCATAAATAATATAAAGCTTTTTAGGAATTTACTGATGTAATGGATCCATTTGATGTTTCTGTGTACTCTTCTGACTTTGAAGAAGAAAAATGTATTCCATCTTCAGAAAATATGTGTTTTTTTATTCATAGAGAAACTTCAGTCTCCTTTAAATATACAGATAAGACATAAATAAAAAATATAAATTTTACATGACTGTACAGAAAATGACATCTTAATTGTTTTGAAATGGACTGGGACCAAGTATTATAGTTTCAGTTATTCAAAAGTACTAGTACCACTAAGAGTTGAAATGATTCGACTGCTTTTCAAAAGTACTGGAAAAGAGAGATCTTGTCGCTTTAAAAAAAAAATGTTTTATTTTCATCTTCTCTCTCTTTTTTTAAGATTTTATTTATTTATTTTTAGAAAGAGGGAAAGGAAGGAGAAAAAGAGGGAGAAAACACCAGTGTGCGGTTGCCTCTTATATGCCTGCTAATGGGGACCTGGCCCACAACCCAGGCATGTGCCCTGACTGGGAACTAAACTGGCAACCCTTTGATTTGCAGCCCATGCTCAATCTATGAGCTACACCAGCCAGGGCCCCTTGTAGCTTTGTTTCCCTTTTTTCCAATGAATTATGAAAAGCTGTATAGGCATGTCTTGACAATATTGGAGGTTCGATTCCAGACCACTGCAATAAAGTGAGTATCACAATGCAGTGCTGGTGGAGGGTCTTAGTTTCAATTTTTAAAAATGAAACATCTGCCCTGGCTGGTGTAGCTCAGTGGAGTGAGTGCAGGCTGGGAACCAAAGGGTCCTGGTTTGATTCCCAGTCAGGGCACGTGCCTGGGTTGCAGGCCAGGTCCCCAGTGAGGGCCATGTGAGAGGCAACCATACATTGCTGTTTCTCTACCTCTTTTTCTCCCTCCCTTCCCCCTCTCTCTAAAAATAAAGAAATAAAATCTTAAAAAAAATAAAATGAAACAAAAAAAATGAAACATCTGTGAAGTAGAGCACACTAAAACCAGCTATGCCTACATTTAGGAAGAAATAAAGGATCGTATGCATCTTTCACGTATCTATCATTTTCATTTCATACCAATGTAATTGCATTAAAATTGCATAATTAAATGTGAGTAGTTTTCTAAGTAGAATAACATTATAGTACTTAATGATAATTGGCTGAACAACAGAATGGTAATTAGTCATTTTATTTTTACCCAAATATATTTTAATTTTAGATAGTTTGTAATCAGTAAAAATAACATGTTGTCTGTTTAGTATTAAACAACAACTATTATGAATGTTCCAGACATTTTTCTAGATTCCATACATGTGTTTTTTTCATCACATTAATCTACTATAGTCAGTACTATTAGTATCTCTACTTTAGAGTCATAAAAGTTACATCTTTCTCTCATTCCCTTCTGACAATTTCAGGCCCCCAATTAGTTTAATTGTATGCCCTTTACGATAATGGAGGTACAAAACTAAACCAAGGGCAGAAAATATAATTTTATTAACTAGAAAATAAAGTTAGTGTTAAAATCATGAAATCAGAACGTATTTATTTTAAAACTCTTGCTAATAAATATATGATGTGTACTGGGCTGAATAGTTTCCCTCAAATATTCACATCTGTGTGAAACTTACAAATGGTACCTTCTATAGAAATGGGGTCTTTGCAAAAGTAATCAAATGAAAAAGAGGCCATACTAGCCTTGGCTGGAGTGGCTCAGTGAATTGAGCTCTGGCCAGCGAACCAAAGGGTTGCAGTCTCGATTCCCAGTCAAGACACATGTCTGGGTTTTGGGCCAGGTTCCCAGTAGGAGGTGCACTAGAGACACTCACACATCATTGTTTCTCTCTCTGTCTTTCCCCATCCCATGCCCTCTGTCTAAAAATAAATAAATAAAATCTTTAAAAAAATAGTCATACTGGATTACAGTGAGCTCTAATCCAATGACTGGTGTTCTTACAAGAAGGTGGATAGTTGAACAAAGAAATATACAGGGAGGACATCATGTGATGTTGAAGGCAGAGATTATTCTGCCACAAGCCAAAAATACCAAAGATCACTGGCAACCCTCAGAAACTAGTAAAGGGTCTTGAAACAGATTCTCCTACTGAGCTCCTAAGAAGAAGCCAACCCTGATGATAATTTGATTTTGAATTTCTAGCCTCCAGAACTGTGAGAGAATGAATTTCTGTTGTTTAAAGCTAAGCTTGTGTTAATTTGTTATGGCAGCCACATGAGTCTAATATACCATATCTCTTAAATTAAAGAGGCTGAATTTCTTCCATCTGTTCCCACAACTGATCTGTGACCTAATTCTTTCCCTGTCCATAGATGGTATTTTAGCCAAGTTCTTCTTAAAGGTAACAATGCCCTCATTTACATTAGTTGAAGCTCTACCTAGGCTATTGTAATAATAAAATACTTAAAATTAACAACAGTGAATTGTCCTCTCTTGTGTCTGTTACAGGCTGGGAAGCTTGCATGGTGGCCTAAAGCAGAGTTAGCTTTTTTCCCCCACCATTCTCTTTTACATCTTTCCCCCAATTCACTGTCCAATGTACAGACAACTCAATCACGGAGGCAGAAAAATATAGGACATAATGTATAGTGTTTTGAGAGATGTGCATTCCTCCACCCTCTCTCTGGTGGTGTGCCTTCATGTGTGAATCAGACACCCCACTCATCCCACTTTCACTCTCTGCTGGGAAACCAGAAATGCAGTTCTTCCAGAGGGAGCCATATCTTCTCCAACTGGAATTTCGTGATTCCATTGCTGAAGCCTTGGCTTCCTGTAGTCCTTGAAGTGCTGGGTCAATTTATAACTTCCGGCAAGGACTGGGGGATAGATATACTTTTAGGAAAGCGGCAACCAACTTCCTTGTTCGTGGCCCACTTCTGTTCTATAGAATGCAAGCTTTTTCAAACTACCATTTTATATACGGAAACATAGGTGATGACTAGTGATTCCTATGACTCTCTGATCTCCTGTCATCCTGAAATAACCCTCTAGCCGCAGTCCCTCACAGAATCTTTATGCTTCTCAAACTTAATAGGATATACGTTACTCTCTCTGTGTTATCACTTTGAAACCCGTGTTGTCTTTTAGCTTAAATAAGTTGGTAGTGCACAAAATACTGAAAATTCCCTCCAATGAGATAGTTTCTCCTTGAACTTGTGATTTCTAAATGCTGAGAGGATCAGTACCTTCATCTCTGAACATGTCATGCACACATAGCGCAGTACCGCACTTTATAATCTGAGGTACCTGGTAGCTCTGAGATTAAGTTCTGCACCCAGGATCTCTGCCAAAACTCTCAGATAACATCAAATTATCATGTTAAATATCTCAGTATCTGTGATGGGGCAAAAGAAGTTGTAGAGTAGGTCATATGGAAAATAATGCAGTAATTAATAAATAATAATACAGGAATAGACTGTGTTTCATGTGTTCAGAACTGTGAACCTACTTTTGTTCCACACTTTGTAAGGATTCTGTGCTGTTTTCTTCCTTCTCTCTTCCCTCTCCAACTCGCAACAAGAATTTTTTTAACAAAAGTTTTTCTTAGTTTAATTATCTAATAAATTGACAAGTTGTTATGTATTTGTAGCATAATTTAACCAGACATTTATCACAGAAATATATAATCTCTATTCATGTACCTTTCCTTCTTTCGATGGGTATTCAGAAAGTTGAATAGCTGCATATGTAGGTTAGGGTTTATGTTTTGATCCTCTTTAAAAGGCTTAAAATCAATGACTACTTCTTGTATTAGCCTAGTTACAAAAGATTTGTAAGCTTTGTGAGATTAATTGCATAGACTATTATTGTCCTCTTCAAGCACGTTTAAAATCAAATTACATATGACAGTGGGTATTCCCTTGGGTAGTGAGTGCCCTGATTCCCTAGTGCCTTGTCCACTTCCGAGGGCACAGAAGACAAGCAGTAATTATTGCTCAGTGTCAGAAACCTGGAGAGAGGGTGGGGTTCTCCTCCTGCAAGAATAAGGAAAGTCTGTGAGGATTCTAATGGAGTCAGGGACCTATTAGATTAGCAAACATTTTAGCTAGTGAGAAATGTGCAAACCTAGAAAGGCTCTTTTCTGGATCTGACATGGTGTATGGAGAGGCAAGGCCAACTTGAATGCCACATAAAGTAACTTTTATACTTAATAAACTGATTGAAATTTAGATTTTCATAATAAAGCATGTGGTCAAGATCCTGTGAGGTTTTACTAGATTCCCCTGTGCAAGTACAGATAAGATGCTATTGATGAGACATCAAGTTCAAAATCAACATAATTATGTCTGAGGTGTCACATTCCTGCCTCTCACTGACTTCATGTCCTCTCTTCAATGCAAAATTTGTGATATATAAAAAATTAAATTATATATATTTTAATAACAATGTCAACAATTATATTAATATACACTATAATTAAATATGATATTAACCCCACATACTATTTAATGTTAATGTAACTATAAGCATGTTATATAGGATATATATTTTCATGTATAAATATGTATATAAAGATGGCTACATGCTTTGCACTTTGGTTATTGTGACAATCACATCAATACTAATAATTATAATTAAAGCTTACTGAATCCTTTATTCTGGGCAGGACTGTTTTGAGAGCATTATATAAAGGACTTCATTTAATATTTACAGAAAATCAAGGAGTTAGACATATTATTACAGTAGTCCCACCTTATCCATGTGGAATATATTTCAGGACCCGCAGTGAATATCTAAAACCATGAATAGTACTGAACCCCATATAAACTATGTTTTTATACATGCATACCTACAGCAAAGGTTACTTACAAGTTATGCACAGTAAGAGATTAACAAGAATAATTATAAGATAGAACAATTATCATGCTGCGATAAAAATTACGTGAATGTGGTCACTCTCTTTCTTCTAAGCAAGATGGCTACTCAGTGACTAAAGGGCAGGGTGTATACGAACATGTATATGAACATGTTGGACAAGATGATTTATATCCCATGTTGGATGGAGAGGGACAGCACAAGATTTCATCATGATATTCAGAAAAGCATGCAGTTAAAACTTATGAGTTGTTTATTTCTGGAATTTTCCATTTAATATTTTTGGACTGTGGTTGTGCAAGGTTAACTGGAACTATGAAAAGCAAAATCACAGTTAAGGGGGGAACCGCTGTATCATTTCCATATTATCAACAAGGAAACCGAGGCACAGAGAAGATACATTTCTTACCCAAGGCTAAACAGTTTGTAAAGTGATAAAACCAGAACTGGAATTTTTACTACACTAACTTCAGAACTGAGGATTTTGCCCACCATATTGTACTGCCTTTCTGGAAAAATCATATTAAAATGTATAAAGAAAAATTTAAGTTCCATAAATCTAAGTCATATGAACATTTCTATATACAAGACTAATTCCTTAGTTTATATATTTTTATATGGACTATTTAAATCCACTGAATATTTTTATATAAAGACAAGAAGTTTATCCTCATAACATGGATATGTTTCTCTGTAAGAAATGTTAGTGCTTTTTAAATAACAGATGGAAAGTAAAAACAACAGAAGAACTTAGGCATTGAAAGACATCCTTAAAAATATATGGTCATTTCATAGCAGATTGCATATAGAATTATGTTTATGGAGAAAATTGTCTTAGGTTCAATAAATCTACAAGGCAATATGACAGTAGATATTTCTTTTAAATTCAAAGTAGCTCTTAAGTTATGTGAATGCCCCGAAGAAGAATAGAATGAATTATATAATTAGTCTGCTCTGTTTTTCTGATACAGCTAAGAAAAAACCCTCTTGCCTGTATATAAATGCAATCAGTGCCACAGAAAAGGCCAGAACTGCAGGCACTTCATATTCTTTCTTAGAGGGAGGCACCCTGTTTGAGCAGAAAAACCACAAGAACAGGATTCTGGAGACATAGATTCTCATGATTGTCATGTTTCTGACCGAGTTTCACTACATTTCTTAGACTTATTTCTCCATCTGGGAAACAGAAGCCATGAACCATTTCACCTCTATGCCCCCTTCCAGTTTAAATAGTCCAGAGTCAACTGCATGTTTGAGGTAGTGCACCAAAGACAGAGGGTATGTCTCAAAGGAGTTAAGGACCCTTGCCATAGCTGGTGGTGGTGGAGATGGCATTTCCCCTCCCCAGCTCTTCAACACAGGAAGGCATAGAGAATAATCACGCTAATAAAATGTTAAGAAACTTGTTCTTATTATTTTGTTTTATGTCTCTTTTGGAAGATTTTTAGGAAAAAAAAGGTGGTAGGTAAAAACATATTCTAACGTTAAATAGAAATCATAGGTAACTTTATAAAACACAAATTAGGGTCAATTATTTTATGGCTTATCTAAAACACTGTTTACATAAAAGTGTTTAGTATCATATCATATATATATATATATTTGTTCTAATTAATAATTTTATTTTAATTTCAACACTTGATCAAGTGTGAAGTTGCCTGCAGATGCCTGAGGATGTAATGAATAAAGATACAAATTCTCCAGATTACAGTCAAAGAAATATATTCTAAGTTTTATACAATGTTTCCTACGTAATTCATAGCCAAGAACGTGTTCTCTAAACACATACTATATTTTTATTTCTATTTCACAATTAGAATTATTGAAAGAGGAGATAATTTAAACAATATATCCAGATAACGTTATAAGTCCCAGCGACAGCACGTGGTTGTAGTACCTGTGAAGAGCATTCCCTGAAATTGTACAGTCCGCAGCCTGTGCAGTTGCACCCAGTGTGACCGAACAAAGAAGAAGTTTTCAAATAAAGGGAGTCTTTCAAAATATCTTCTAGACGTATAGTCTGATGGGCAGGGTAAAATTTGACAGAAGTAAGAGATATGGGGAAATAATTATTGAGGCTGCTTCTCAACAAGAGATAAGTGAATGGGGACAAAGGATTAATCAGATTGACCCATTTTTTTCATCCCTTCATCATTTTAAATCATTTTGATACTCATGTACATCCATTATAAAGGTAAGAACTGAAACATAGAAATTGCATGTCTGGATTAAGGTCACATCTGCAGCCAGTGAAGTGGTGAGGACTGTGTTGGGGCAATGGAGCTGGTGTTCAAATATTTTCTTGTAATTTCAAACTCCAGTTACTTCAGCCTAGAAATTCTCACAGAATTTCCAACCATTTTAGGATTGGTTAGAGTATTTTCATCTCAACCTACTTCAGTTTTCTCATTGAGAGATTAGTAATACTAATAACACCTAAATCAGAAGGTCGTTGAGGTGATTACATGTGCTAATTATGTGAACACCTTAGAATTCTGTTTATTTTGGTTAGAAATATGATTATTTTATTACTACCATTTGGTATATATTATCTTTGATTAAATCTTTCTTATTGACCAACAATTCAATGTAAAACAGTCTATTGTAAATTTCAAACGACTTCTTAATAAATATTAAAACAATTTTTCAAATAGTTGTCTCTGAAAGCAGGTAAAAACTTTTTTTCCTGTTGATTTGGGAAGGAAATAGTTGAGATATAAACAAAATTAGTTTTCCTAGAGTAGATAAAGCTTCATAAATAAATTATTTATAATTAAGTACTGAAAAAAATCGTTTCAATTTTACTTTTAAGTAATATCAAAGTTAAAAAGCTGCAAGTACAAAACATGCATTAATTCACAATATGCTTTATTCAAAAACAGTCAAAATAGGGAAATCAAACTGGGCACTGATATGTAGCTGAATACCATTTTGATTACCCCCAAGGGAGATTATTAAAATAAAAGGCACCTACTGCATCAGAAAGTGATCATTTGTATAACAACAAGAAAGGATAGAGAAAGAGAGAAAAATATATTGACTAAATTTTGGTTGAAAAATTTAACTTTCTTCTTAATTGCCTACAGGGCTTTGGAAGGATTCATTGATCAGCATCATTGTAGAAAATGAAAAAAAAATGTTTTTGAATTATGAGATGATACCCTGATCCCTTGGCACATACATTATGGAAAAGCCTTGCCCATTAAAATCTATCTGCAAAGACAGAGATGCTCTACATATATTCTGTACAATAACATGTGGCTATACAACAATTAAATTGGATTAGTGTCACTAAGGAAATAATATTTAATGTATTTCTGTTAATTAATTGAATTTAAACTTAATGCGACTCATATGACTAGTAGCTGCCCCTATTGGGCGGTGCAGTTTAGGAACAGGCAGTCATGGCATATTTTATCCTAAGAACCTTCTTATCAGGGTCGGAACAGTAAAAACAGACAAAGGACAGATGTAAAATGGGCAAGTGACAGGAGTTAGCTGAATAGGGAAGTACCTAGTGAGAAATTCCCACAGGAGAGTGGCAGCCAGAAGATTTTTCAAGGAATGTTGGAAAAAATTGATATAATGTGTGTATTTAAGAACATGTATATAAAAATATCCTGAAATTCGCCAAAATGAGTCCAAATACTAAATGAATGTGCTATGTGTGTTTGTATGCCAGTTATTTCCTCATATTTTTTTCATGCCTGTTGGTTTGGCCTACTGTTCTCTACTAGATTCATGAGAGGTGTATTTTCCTACACATCCCTACACACACACTACCCTACTTATAAAAGCAGAGGGAGATTTATTTAAAGAAGAACAATGAGCAAAGAAAAATACGTATATGATATGTAGTTTATGGTAAAGTATTATAGATATCATCAATCAACCTGGCTATCGAGGTAGTGAACTTTTTTTTGGTAAAATATCCAAAGTCCTTCTTTAATTTTGGTTTAAATTCCATTGTACAGGTAATCATAGTCACTAGCTTGACATCATTGCTGCCTTCTCATTTCATGATACAATATATGTATATGCATTAGAATATATGTATACATACATATTCTATCATATGTAGTCTATTTGCCTGCTAGTTTCATGATAGAATATATGTATATACTTTTATATAAAACATGTTTGTCTTGTCATATATTCTGCCTTCTAGTTTCATGATATAATATATATTTATGAAATTTTAGAAATCGTGAAATTTTAAGGAAAAAGAATCACTGCCTTACAGGTCAGACTCAGTGTTGACTTATCAACTGAAACTAAGAGAGAGACCCCTTTCGGTAGATCAAATCCTTTTACTTCTCCTCCGTGATGAATTTAGGTCACATAGACCATCTTTGAAATTAAACAGGGAGCCCTTTCCCTCGTAAAAAAGCAACAACCTTTTATTTTCACGAGAAGAACATGAAGAACAGGAGAAAAAAACCTAATTACAATCCATTTAAAGTCTGATGCTAAATAATTTGTGTATTCTATAATTCTAAACATGTGTTATAGAAATGAAAATCTGCTCTTTTATTTAGACCCTCAGAGATGTTATTTGTTATGTAATTGTTCTTTTCAGAACATCGAAAATTTTGGAATAAAATTCTGTCTGACACAAATGAAAATTCATTGTATTGTACTTTATTTTCTAGTAAGTATTTATGAGTCTATAATCTTCAGGGTAAATTTCATAGCCATGTAATATTCCCAGCAATATTTTCTACACTAATTTGGAAATTAAAAAAAAAAAAAGTTGTACCTGAGGGCAAGCATCATCTCCTTGCTAAACACACATTTTCTAGAATTTAACAAATTTAATTTATTCTGTTCAGCACAAAATTGGGTCATTAGAAATTGCCAATGATTTTATATATGCTTAGCATTTTATTCATTTAGAAATTCACTTCTTCTATATGTAAGCATGCACTTTTTTACTGCTTCTGAAATTCTAGGAAAGGTACAAATCATGATACACGTAATTTTATCATTTGCTTCTCTCACAGGGCATACCCTCTTGTGATGCTGCTTGTTTGCTGCCCTTGTTTTAGCTCTTTTTTCCTGGCATGTGAAATAGGTCTTTCTAACCTCTCACCTCCTTTCCTCAACCTAATCTTATTAGAATCACTCAGATGTCTCCAGCAGACATATCTTTTCAGTCCTTTTCCACAGTTTTAAAACCGGGCCTGGATGTCCATCCTACCCTTGTCTAACCAATTCAGACCACATCCTGCTGTGTGTAATTTCTCTATTATTCATCCACCAATAACTTTGATGATTTTTTCTTACTAGTTGGAAGATTTTTCTAAAACTAAACTAGTATCAATCCCTGTTTGACCTCAGAAAAGAGTGAAAAAAGACCCTAACTTGTGTGTACTCATAAAAGCTTCTTGGACCTGTGGGATGGGCTGACTTTTAAGAGAAATAGTCTACAATTTCACAGAATCTATACAGTAGACACATGAATAATCATGTTATACATTGAAAGAGATAAATAGGCATTCAATATTCCAAACCAAATTTGCCTGAACATCAGCATGTATTTGAAGGTAATTTGTATTTACTGGATGGATTTCCTTACAGTTACAGTATGTGAGAGCAGATGGCATACTTTTCACATACGCAAAATTATATTTTACCCACTTCGAGAAATTTTTAAACATTGAAAAATAGTGACAATATGAATGTGGAAACCAGAAGAAATATGATAAATTGATTCTATACATCCTATCATTGAATTAAAAATAGAAGGAAAATGATAAAGTGATTCTAAATATTCTGCAATTGTATCATCCAAATGATTTTGTGATCTCTACTCTTGGCAGAAAGACTTGTGTATTCTTATTGAGCCAAGATGATGATTATTAATATTTACATTTTCCTTATTCTCTCTAATGCAGGAGGAATTTCAGAATACTCTATATCTTTTCCTCGAAGTAGGTGAGAAATTTTAAATCGCTATCTTTCCATATCCTCCTACACAGTCACACAATGGAAATACTTGCCTTTCCAGTCCTATACTTAACTTTACCATGAATAGAAAAAAAGCATCTGTTCTTTTGTGAGCTTCTCACTACCTTCCAAGTAAGTCAGCATTTTAGAAAATGCTGTTCCCACTTACAATCGTGTCTTCTCTACTTGGAAACAAGCTGGATCATAAAAGAAAATGAACCACAAAGAGTTTTGTGTGCTGTGTGCAATGTGTAGGGGGAGAGACCTCACACAATTTCAACAAAGCTTAATTTTAAACTCTTTTTAAAGAAAAGGATATACAATATTATTTTAGATGAAAAGAAATCAGAACTCTTAGATGTATTTAAGGGGACAATGTATTTAAATATCTTTTGTGGAGGACAGTTTGAATAAAGGAATGTTGTTCTGTATATTGAAATGTATAGTCTCCTATCATATCCTCAGAATATAATAAATGCTTTACAAAAATAGTTTGTTGCCAGAATGCTCATCATGGTGTTATTTTACTACTTCAAACTATTTAGAACCACCAAGACATATGCAAATATGTAATTGGCTGAATGAATGGTAACGCATACGTGAAGCACCATGAAGGTGCGTTGGGTCACGAGTGTGCATTCGGTAATCACACTGCTTGGAGAGAATCCTAGTTTTGCTCCTGTCTCACTAGGAGACTGGCACTAAGTTATGCCTTCTCTCCACGTCTCACTTTCCTAACTTGAGAAATAGCAACAATACTAGTAGCTACTTCAATAGTCTTTGTTCACATGAAATAGTTTAACACATGATGACTTTTTGGAATAATGTGTAGCATGTAATAAGCATTGTATCACTGTTCACTTTGGTTAGTTATCCAAATACATTAATTCTATAGAAAACATAACACAAAAAGATGTTCTAAGAAAGGGAATGCATATTATTTGTTTCTACCTTAAACTGGACAATCACCTTCATAGATATATCTCTCTTTATTTAAAAAAACATAATTGATTAAAACTATAAAAGCAAATATTTAACCTATTGCTCTCAACAATATGTGATTTATAAATGGAGATGATAATGAAAATAGTTGTGGAAGACTCAAAGAAATTCACTGATTTTGGTTTAAGAACATAGAATGAATTTTAACACATCTCTTTAAATATAAGTCAGAAGATAAAGGTACATACTGAATATGTGGGGGAAGATCACATGACCTTAGTTTTAGAGATACCCATATCATGAGTCTAATGTTATGAATACTGATCCACCCACTCTCGTGGTCTGGCGTACTACTTAGGAAATTGAAGGGAATCTTTTTTTTTTTTTTTTTTCTGAAGAGTTCAGTAGGCTTTCAACAACCCATAGATTTAGAGAAAGAAGGTCACAGTATAACAAAAAGCAAATACAAAAAATAAAAGTAAAAGACTCAGACTGGTGACTGATGTTATCAATTATTGAATTCAGAGATTCAGCTTTCATATAGTTAATAAAATGTCACTATTCCTGAAGCAAACTGTATAGATTTCACACGTATGAAGGCAACGTGTAACCTTTCGAGCACTCGTGTGGTGATACTCCAGAGTCAACCAGTCTCACCTCTTTTCCAGGAACATGACATATTAGGTTATAATTTTATTGTTTAAATTGTGCACATTTTATATTCTTATGCAATTTTTAGAAGTGTATATACAAAAAAAGAAGCCTAAACAACTTTATCTTCAAAAACTAAAGTAGCAAAAAGCCACACAATGTTCCAAAAAAAAAAAAAAAAAACTTTTCCGGTTTTTAGTTTTCATATCCTGAGATTAAAAAGAAAAAATAATAGTGAAGCATGATATCATCGGGCTGGTCTTTAACACTTTCTGCAGATTTCCCAGATGACTGATTTCTTCCAGTTGCAGCTGCTCCAAATATTTCACTTTATTTCATAAATGCAAACTTTCTCTCCTGAGAAACTTTCTCCTGAGAAAGTTTTTCCTCTAAATCTGTTTGCAAAGTGTTGATGGCGTAATTCTCCTAACACACAATCAGGATCAGTGTGACCTGTTAAATGCCCACTTGTTTAAACCTCCTATGTACACATCTGGGCACTTTGTATTCTCTTTATGTGGTTTTAACATATGAGGTTGGGATTACAATCTAGGTTGTCTTTATCATTGAACTTGAATATGCTCCCTACTTTCATATTTTCTGATTTGATGACTATATTGTGTATGACACATTTTTGTAAGTGAATTTGGCATTTTCGAGGTAATAATTATAATTCTAAAATGTTGGCCAGTTTAGCTTTTTTTGTGATGGTATGCAATTAACAAATAATATAAAGTTGGTAGGATATTTATACTATGTCTTAGTCACACAGGGACTGTTATAGGAACTAAAATTGCAACAGAATGTACTGCTTATCTCAGCTCTGCTGCCTGGGGCCAGGTATTACTTACGTGTGACTGTGGTTAGGTATTTATTTTTATAGAAAAATTTTGGGCCATTTCTAAAAATAATGACAAAGAGTATTTAAGACTGTTGATATATATAAAAAGCTAATATATGCATAAAATGTATATGGTGAAATTTTACCTCAGCCAGGTGAAATCATTAATGGACTGTACAAGTTTGTCACTCATAATCTGAATACAGAGGTCTCAAACACAGTGGTGATGGACATTAGGCAGGTCTTTATACAATTCTAAACTTAAACCACCTACATGGAGTTTTATTTATTTTAAATGTTTGGTACGTATTCTTTGATGATACTTCATAAATTGTCTAGGTTTTCAAACATTTTGTTGTATAATGTTGTATAAATAAATTGTATAATTTATTACCAATTTATCTTTATCTTTTAACTACAAAAAATAGAAAAAATAAACAAGTAAACCATTTTATACATCCTGGAGTCTCAGTGCAGGGATAATGAAGTTAGTCAGGCCCCCTCACCGGGATGTCTGGGCAACTACGACCTAGCCCTGTTCGCACAACTTTGCCTAAGGGTCCACGTGCCAGGATGGAGCTCGGTTATAGAACTAAAGCGAAGGTCAGCATTGGCTCCTAGCGCGCTTTGTGTGCACCTAGTGCGTAAGGGAGTGGGACTTCCCCCGGTGCGACTGGCAGGTTGCAGCACACATGGATAGCCCACCCCGGACTAAGGGCATGTCAGGCACCCCCATGGCTCGGCGAATTTTCCTCCATCTTCACGAATGCTGTGTGACCCTGCCCGGCCTTGAATGGTGGCAAAGCACTCTGAGACTTTGGGTTTACAATACACATTCTGGTGCCTGCAGCCCTGAGGTCACCGTTGTCAGAGGGCTTGGTCTAAGCCACTTGTTTAGGACACTGTGGATGACATGAGTCCTTGTGACCTTCATTTTCTATTAATTGCTTTATACCTAATATTCCCTTGGGTGCAAGACTTTTCACTTTATGCATTTTTATTCATCACATAGACATACAATTTCACAACTATTAGGGTCTATGCTTCCAGAGAGAGGATCGTTGGGAGACTTAAGCGAAGTGTAAGACGTTGCCTAAAACACCACAGCACCGATTGGTGTTACTCTCAGTGAGGGTCCAGGGTAAGGAGGAAGATGTCTTTGAATATGAAATGGTACAGGACAAACACTAGCTTCCAAATGCTAAATTACTATTTTAGATTTTATACCCTGGATACTCTCTTCAGTACTCCTAAGCGTACTAAGAAAAATAAAAACAATATATATCATTTATACATTGCTGACTAAATATAAAATGATGTGATGTGCATAGATTTAACCTGTAATGTATTTTTTTTTAAGATTTTATTTATTTATTTTAGAGAGAGGGGAAGAGAGGGAGACAGAGAGGGAGAGAAACAGCAATGTGTGGTTGCATCTCACGTGGCCCTCACTGGGGACCCAGCCCGCAACCCAGGCATGTGCCCTGACAGGGAATCGAACCGGGACCCTCTGCTGTAATGTATTTTATTTTGAGAGCAAGTACACAAATCTTAATGCTACTATTCATGAAGCATTCAATATATGTACTTTAATGTATTTTTTCAAAAAATAAGCAGATATTTAGAGCATATCAATAGTCCTAATATGAATTATAATTTTAAATTAATTTTCATTAATCTCTGAAATGTTCTTGTATTCATTTAAAATGTTACATTAGCGCTTTTCCTATGATATGACTTTTAGCCTGTATTTTTCGTTGAGTTGTCAGGGACAGAGCATAAGAGGGGTCCCCAATCCCGGGGCCACTGACCTGTACCTGTGCATGAGCTGTTAGGAACTGCCCAAGAGAAGTTCACCTGGGCTCCCTCAGCCTCCAGTCTCTGCCTCCCTGCCCTCCCCACCCCGCCCCGCCCCACCAGCCCCACAAAGGCACAGCAGGACGTGAGCTGTGATGAGCCAGTGAAGTTCTCCTGAGCTCTGCCTCCTGTCCCCACCCCCTCACACCTCACCCACAGAAAAACCAATCCCTGGTGCCAAAAAGGTTGGGGACCGCTGGAGGATAAAAATGCACAGCATCCATGCCCTAGCTGGTGTAGCTCAGTGGATTGAGCATGGGCTGGGACCCAAAGGGTCATCAGTTTGATTCCCAGTCAGGGCACATGCCTGGGTTGCGGGCCAGGTCCTCAGTGGGGGCCACATGAGAGACAACCACACATTGATATTTCTCTCTCTCTCTCTCTTTCTCCCTTCCTTCACTCCTGTCTAAAAATAAATAAACTCTTAGAAAAAATACACAGCACTCTTAAATAGATAGTTTTTTTCCAATGGTTTATTAAAACAACAACTGCAAACATATTAAATACTATAAATGCATTTCTTAATATGTTTGGATTTTCTTGAAATGTAAACAGAAAAATGATTTTAAAAAGAATTCTTACCTCTAGCCATCACTGTAAAAAATAACATTATAGCAGTTGCTTTTTTGGGTATTAAGTTTTTAATGAAGATGATGCTTGTGAAAAATATGCAAAATAATAGTAAACAATTAAGGCAGTTATCTAGATGATGAAGTAAGAGGAATACTCTAAAACAAAGAAATGAGTTTGGGGATGAATTCTTACAGGAGGAAACCAGATGATATTTGGAGTAAACATTTTGATAACATCTTCAGTTCTCCTTTCAAAATGATTGAGTCTGTACAACAAAATCACTAACAAAACAAACACACACCTGCTACTCTATTCTTCAATAACTGAGATGATTAAATATGTAATATATTCTTTTGCTAGGTTATTAGTGATTGGCATAAATCTAAAAATTATGGAGATATTTAATAAGAGTTTTTTAAAGCATTATTAAAATACATATATAACTAAAATATTTTAAAAGGATTATAATGCTTCATACTTATCAGAATAAAATATAACAGTGAAGAATCTTTTACACTGAGACATTCAAAAGAGTAATTTCTGACTCTACTCAACAGATTTCCATTGATGGTAGCTATAGGTAAAATATTTAAAAAGAGAGGAAAATATTTTATTTAAAGGAAAAAGAAAACTTTTGAGGTCTTTCTGAGGTTCTTTCAGTAAATATTTAAGGAAAATGCAAATTACTTATAATTCTCTGTAAAGCTTTGCAGGAGTTAATAATGTATACTCTTCCATTTGTTTCTGTCTCTAAATATCTACTAAAGACATTGAACTGAACAAATGGGAGGCAACATATAATTTCCTAAGTAGTCACAGATCAGTGAAAGATGGCCCTGCCCCTTCTGGGCAGACAGCTGTGAAAACCCATAGCCTTCTGCTCATTTCCCTGCCCTTTAATCATGTGTGAGTATCCCCCAAAATGAGCTTAACTCAACCTCCTTGGATTTTACATGTTACTAAGCTAAACCCCATTATCTCTTGTTTGTTCAATTACCATGAATATCGAATACTATTTATTACATTTTAATTTCATAAGTAAATTTTATTGTGAGCATTTCACTAGTACTGCAGTATAATTACATTCTTCTTCCTAATCAAAGACTGGACATGTCGTAGGTACATGAATTTTTCCAAGTGTTGGATCTGTTTCCTCCCTCAATTCTGTCCAATTTTTCTTGTATAAAACCACACTGAATTTTTAACATTGTCATTGCCTACCACAATTTCTAGTGTTTAAATCTTTTCAAAGAATGTAAATGCATTATTATTGTCCTGGTCATTCCAGTTTCTGAAGAGATGGGAAAAAAAACTAGCACTATGGCATCGAAGAAAATGCTTTGTGCTTATTTGTTTTCATTTCAAGTTAGAAGTTTCCTTTTGTACGCATAACTTACTAAACTAAAGCCAAAGGAAGCGAATAGCACTTTTTTTTTTCCAAAAAGAGATGATACACAAATAAAATAAGAATATTTTGAAACAGTCCCCTAAGATGTAGAACATCTGCTGTGTTTGTGAGCCTGTGGTTTCAATAACCCTCTAGTGCTTCTTTGCCAATCTTGGCTCATTTTGGATGTATTATTCATAGAGGTTTATTTACCAATTGTATGCCTATTCTATTTAAACAAGAAAAAAATGTAATGCATCCTTCAGTTGAGACACATCATCATCATCTCTTATTGCATAGTATTTGAAAATTCTTTCTAACCTTCCTCATTCTTCTTCTAAAGAAGCCAAAGGCAGTTGTTCCCTGAGAGCACATACCATTAGCTCTACAAAAAAATCAGTCAATAGCTTCTGAGAAGTCCTGAAGGTCATAGATAAATAAAGTTGTATTTTACTACAAGCTTTCTCTTACCTATCTGAGACAAATATGCATACAATAAAATTTTATTCTTTAAAATGTAAACTTGAATTATTTACAAAAAACATCAGACATGTCATGGCATTACGTATTTAAGTTAATCTTTTCCAAGCTTTTCTAATTCCCTAAAAATATAGATAATTTGTTGTTCTACTTATTTGTGCATTCATTTGTTGTTTCTCGTATGTGTACTGACAGGGGATCAAAATTGCAACTTGGCTTATCAGGATGATGCTCTGTTCAACGGAGCTACCCCAGTAGGGTGGACATATTACTTTATGGAGCCCTTTAGAGACAGAAAAAAAAGACCTTGGACAAAGTACCTTATAATACATCTAAACTTAATTTTCCTTATTTGTAAAATGGAGACATCCAAAGTACTTAACTCATTAATCTACAAGAAAAGGTATAATAATTTATATGAACACTAGCATCTGAGGATTGCATGAAACATGTAGTTATGGCAGAAAGAAAATAATACGTACACATATTAGTTTAATACTATTTTGAAACCTGTAATTAAACTGTCTACACAGTAAGCTTATGGTCTTCCAAATAATCTCAAAGATTAAGGATAAACCAAATACTTCTTCATTCATTGTTTTCTCAATAATTTCTCCAGGTACTATCTACCTTCACGATATACTCTACCAATTGCAACATGTAGAAAAATAGCTCCTGTAACTATATTTTTTATAAATTTTGTTTTGTAATAGACAGTAACTTAATCTTAAATGGTAATACAAAATAACACCTCAATGTGAGAAAGTTCTGTGGAATCAGTTTCAACATAAATAATACTTTAAATGTTAGGTTAAATATTTTAAATCTTTGAAGTCAGGCAAAAATATCTGAATAAGTACATGTATTAATCATGAATATTATAGGACCAAAAATCATTTCAAAGTAAAATGGTACTTTATTTTTTTAATTTAATCTTTATTGTACTTTAAAACCCAATTAAGGAATAATTATCCACTATAGTTTAATTTAAGCTTTATTAAAGTAATTTATGACTGTCTTTCTCTGTTCATTATTTAAAGAAATATATACCTGTAATAATAAATATGATTTATTTATTAAAATAATTTTAAATTAGCATATAATTGTCAGAGCAAAAAAAGAAGTAAATTACAGTAATGGGCAAGTATGACAGTTGGTTAAAATGTAATAACACAACAGTCTTCAGTAGATCATTGTGTGATTTTTAGTGATTCAATGGCTAATTAAAACAAGAAAATTTTGTAATATTAGCAAGGAGGGTTCTACATGTCTGTATCGAAATAATTATAATTAAGTTAGGTAAGGAAGAATCATCTCTTATAGGTAGGTGTCCAGGTGAGCCTTGTCCAGTATACAAACTTCTACCTTTTGCCTCTTTCAGTACAAATGGATGAGTTTCTGCATTGATCTGAGGGCCATGCTATTTGGATCAGCTTTAAACAAGCATTTTAGTGTAATAATGACCTATTTTGATGCATTCTATAATACCTGATTACTAAGGTGTTAATTTTTAAATTGTCCCAGGTTGTCCTGAAACAGGTACTGAGACAGACATGTGCATGCAGGGGATTTACTAGTGAGTGCTCTTGTGTTCAACATTTCGGGGAAACAGGAGACACTGGGCAGCAGTGCAGTCAAAACAATTCCTCTACTCACCCTTGAGAACCTCTACAGCTACGGAAGCTCTTCAGAAACAACCCAATTTTCATAAAGAAGGCCGAGACCTTATACCCGGTGTTGATGAATCACTGAGCTCAGACTGACTGGGGAAGAAGGCATAAACAAAAGGGTGATGACTCTTCAGCAAAAACAGTTCCTGAAGAAGTTCTGAGCACTCAGGTAGCAACATTCTGAGCAGGCACAGTTACAAATCTATCAGTTCTATATGGGAGGATGCAGCAAGGCATGAGAGTCCTCTCCCTATGCTACTGAGTTAGACCTACTTGCTCACTTTGAGTCCCGGGAGCAGCTATTTCTGCACAGTGGAACTCTTCCTGGGGAAAAATGTTAAAGAATGGTTCATGGAACAAATTACAATATCATTTCTTGCTGGTGATCTACAGGAAGTGCATCATCTCACTTCTCTACCTCACTAAATTCCTTGCACCCTTAGCAAGCAGCACTTCTAGGACAAGATAGGTTGCCTGGGGGGGGGGGGGGGTGACCAAGGCTCATCCTTGGGAGAGGCTCAGTTCTCTGTTCACCACGCCCTTCTTAGGCCACGTGTGTTATGCTTTTCCAGTTACCACTACAATCTTGCAAGATAGTGCTTAGGGATGTCTAAATAAATAATCAGGTTGCTACATACATTTGTCCTTACTGTGCCTCCTCCTAATAATTAGAATGAATTAACCCTGAGGGTATGATTTATATTTATATTAGATTCATTATATTGCTTACTGATTCCTTGTCACATGGTACACAAACTTCCCCAAAACAGTTACAGCTGAAAATTCAATAGGCCTTTCTCTTGCTCTCTGCCTTGGTAGAAATATTCCTCTTTTGAGAAATATAATCTAATTCCACAGAACACAGAATTATTAGAATGAAATATCAAATTCCTCCAAGTCATGGGATATGACAGTTAGTGGGGATACTCCTGCTTCTGTCCTTTTGGTTACTGATCTATGTATATACCTACTGGGGAAACAAGACCATAGAGATAACTGGTTTAGCACATATACAGCATCCTGGGAAATAGTGACCATGCTCCCATCACATTATCCCCAAACAGGTATCTCCGCTACGCTTTCAAAAGGCTGCTCCACCACTCTTTTTGGCTGATCCATTACTTCCACGGTTCTGAGCCACCGACAGCATTTCCTTCCATGTGAACTGAGTTCCTTGATCTGATACAGTATCAAATGGGATGCTGTTCTGGTGCATCAGGCCCTCGGTGTGTGGTTCTGGTTGAGGAAGTGTGGGTAGGAAAGGCAAACTCAAGTGCAGGATACATAATGATTATAGTGAAAATAAATCACAGCTCCATTTCAGTGTGAAAGAGTTCCAATGTAATCAAATTGTCATTAAAATCTGGTTGGTATCCTTGAGGAAAAACGCTATACTAGTTGTTCGATGTTCTGATTCTGGAAGATTAGACATTCAAAAGTGTCACTCATTTGGTCAGCCTTTGTGAGGCGAAGCACACCTGCCCAGCCTGCACCTCTGCCCCTTTGACGATTCCACTTGTGCACCTTTTGTGCCTGCTCTCAGGGGGTCAGTGACGGAGTCTGATTGATATCGGCTGGTTGAATCGTTCTGTTTGGCATAACTCAGTGTCTGTTCCAATATTGACAAGCCCTGTCAGGCATTAACAATACAATAAAACACCTTCATGATTCATGACCACTACCGGTCAGTCCTTCCTCAAGCTTGCATGAGATACCTTTATCTCCTGTCTTCCAATGTGTTTCTTACAGGTTTCTGAACAATAAGCCAAGCATTTGCAATTCTCTATGAATTTGTACATATGTATTCTAAACTTTGGCTATTTCAACTACACGTAATATCAAATGTGCATCCCCAAAATCTGTTCTTTGAAGGAGTGCACCTCATCACTGTCTTTTAAGCTTTCTGAGTGGAGCTGCAGCAAAGTCATCATCCATTCTCAGCTGCACCCATATGCCAAGATAACCCACCCATGAACTAAGTTCAGATCGTTTTCCCTTTTGTCAGAGGTCATAAAGGGTCCTCAATAGGGCCATAGGTGTGTGTAATGCTTGCTTCAGCTAATGCCAGGCAGAGACAAAGTGCAACCACTCTGAATCATATGCCAGTTAAAATTATCTACTCCTGAAGCATGTTAGTGCATATTGATGATGCTTGCGTTTGAACCCAAATGAAACAGGGTGACTGAACCACTGCAGGCCATACCTTACAGTGGGAACTCTGGTCACAGAACTGGAAAGCCCAAGTACTAAGTAGGAATAATTGGTTCTCAGGGTGGGAGGAGCCAAGTGGCTGCACTTACATTATGGAAAAATGGAGCATCAGGGAGTTGAGAAAGTTGACCAAGAGCACACAGCTAGTCATCGACAATAAGATTGCATGGACTTGAACCTGCACTTTCCCATTATTGTTCACCATAGCGGTGCGGGGTGGTTAAAAGGAACAGCCATGGAGTCAGAACAATCAGTTTTCAGTCTGTACTCTCCCATCCCAGGCAGAATTTTTATCTTTCAGTTCCACTGTGCATCCTTCTTCTTGCCTGGAATCACTATCTCAACCTCCCTCTATTGTTCACATGGCATGTATCCCCATTTCTAGACAAGATCAGGTATTCCTGTGACATATGCTTATTATATAATGCTGCATATTTCCTTTCATTGATTATTATGGCTTGAAATCTTATTATTTCTGTGAAATATAGATGTACACCTATCTCCATCAGTCTATACAGGTACATTCTGTGTATTCTCTTACCATTGTACCCTCGGAGGCCAACTATAGTGTCTTTCAGGATGTAAAATCATGAAAATATTCATTGAATGAATAAATGCTGTTATTTGTTTTATTTGAAACCTCTTGAAAATACTTTAGCCAGAAATTTCCAGTTTATGTTTTTGAGAGGAAAAAGTAAACTAATAATGTATGAACTAATAAGTTATGGATTGTGATTTTCTTCTGCCATATGTTGGTTAAATACAAATTAAATATATATTCATATGCTTAGAATCAGAACCTACCTTCATGAAAGCCCACGGTGGCCATATTCTCAGCATATGAGGGGCATTCATTTTCCTGTCTGGTCTGCACTCGTATGTTGCCTTTAATTATTCTCTATGTGTTTCATTGCATCAAATTTACCTCCCTATAGCAACATGAGAGTAAAATCCTCTCCATTCTTTGTTGGAAACCACAGTACAACTAGTAAAAGAAGAGACCCTCATTGACATATGGGATGCTTTGTCAAATGCATGCATGATTATAATCCACGATTAATGTTACAATTAATTGAAAAGAAACCTTGAAATTCAGCAATATCTCATCTCACTTAGGAAAGCAGAAACTCAAAAAAAATTAAAATGCAGTGTTTTGCCTATTTGTTGTTATGACAAACTTAGCCTGACTGAAACAGTCTTGATTTAATAAATCTTTTAGGACTCAAGTAACTAAATTTGGAGTTTAGTTGCTGTTGCTAAATTTCAGTATAGGCTAACATTTTGCCTCTGTCTATGGACAAATTGGAAGTTCACAAGAGGTTAACGGAATGATAAATGGCATTACCTTTGAACTTAGGACTTTGGATTGAATACTCTAGAACATGTTTCCTCCCAGAAATTATGAAAGTACATAGATAAAAAAGCTTGTTTTAATATAAACAAAGATAAGAGGAGGAAAAAACAATTTTTAGAGATTGCAGTTTGCTCTTTTCACAAATAATTTTCTTTTCAAATCATAGACTTAGCAATTAATGAAATAATTAAATTTCTTTAAGATGTTTTCAAGGAATTCCACTTCCAGCAATGATGAATTAGCATGTAGCAGAGCAATACTCTTGCTGAAAACATTTAGAAAGCAGAAGCAAAACAAATATAAAATAATATATATCCTCCCTTTAATTGAATGAGAGAGATACTAGTGTTACAAAACTATGGGATTTAGGAACCAAAATCATACATGGAAAAACCACTCATAACAGAGATCCTAGCTATCTATGCCACTGTTCTATTAAAACATATGTTAGGTCACGCGATATGAGCAAAGGCATTGGGATGATGAACAAAGACAAAGATTGAAATTTAAGATGACCAGACATCAGGACTTGAGAAGTCAAGATACAAAGAGAAGCAAACACATAGAAATGAAACCAGCAATCTGAGATGGCTTTTTCTCAAAGATTTCACTGATTTACCAGCTTCCCAGGTCACAAGTGGCAGAAGGTGAGTGAAGTCCTTAAGTCTCATCCCAGTGGGCAGATAAACACTGGAGTTCAAGGCCAACATAATGGGAGGGTCTGCTAACCACTCTCAGCTTTCCACTGGGGCTCATGAACAGTGGTACCATGTATGTAGCAACTTACTGTAAGAACTAGTTAAAGATTATTTGTGCCTATACTTTGATTTGATGTATTTATTTTCTAAGATCTTATTTTTTATTTTTAGAAAAAGGGGAAGGGGGGGAGAAAGAGAGGGAGAAAAACATCAATGTGTGGTTGCCTCTCACGTGCCCCCAACTGGGGACCTGGCCCACAACCCAGGGATATGCCCTGACTGGGAATCGAACCAGCTACCCTTTGGTTCGCAGGTCAGCACTCAGTCCACTGAGCCACACTAGCCAGGGCTTATATTTTGATTTCAGATAATAAGTTGTGATAAAGTCACCATGTGCTATTATTCCTCTTCAGCTATATTCATCTTACTGTTTGTCTGCCCTAAATGAGCTCTTTGTTACCATTATGGGTTATAGTTTTTGAATTTGCTGGAATACTCTGCCCGATGTCATTTTTCTGAGTAAACCTGTAAACAGCTCTCCTTTGCCAGCTGGCTCAGTTTTAAATCTGTCAATGGGTGTAATTAGAAGAACACTGAAGAAAGAAGCTTGTCTTCCTAGTTCCAGTAAACTTTTCTTTCTTGTTCCTGTGGCGCATAGCTGCACTAACATAGCTAGGTTCCTACTGGTTCCCAACCTCAGGGAATTTTAGCGGCACTCCAGCAGGCAATTTTCTTGTGAGTTTCAACATTATGCCAGTGGGTAGCTTCCGAGTAGATCTTGCCAATGTATCAGTGAGATGGTACTCAGTGAGTCACCCCTGCACGCGAGAGAGCTCTTCATCAAGACTTATCAATGTCATATTCGTCAATTTCCTGGTTTTCAACTCTGGACTGTGATATTTTCTCCATCAAATAGTGGAAGAAAGCCTCGGGCTTTCCAAAGATGTCTGCATCACAGAAGTGGCGGGTGAGGCTATTCCAAGTTTATTTCACTCTTAGATACCTACCTCAGCCTTAGTGGTTGATCCCTATATCTGCTGTCATTATTTTTTTCTTTAGTATACTCTTTTATCCATTTTAATTAGTAGTTATTAGTTAATAGTTCTTTTAAGATAAAATCCTTGTATTCATTTAATGATGGGATTGCTGTTCCTTGACAGGCCATGATTAATATCCATCATGTTATTTTCTATCTATCTTAATATTCTTTTATTCACAATCTTCTTACTTACATCAACTAATATCCTGTCTATAGCTTGCCCCATGGTATGTCCCACTCAACTCAAGTCCTGCCAGGACACAGCCACATAAAATAGCATATACTCCCTTGCAGCTCAAATTTACTTATTGATAAGAATTCAGCAGCATGTACATGAAGAATTAGCTTTACTGCATATTAAGACATTCTATTTAAAAACCACCAAGAAAAAAAATAGTCTAAGATCTCTGAAATTTCATCCCAACTGAAAATATTATAATGAAATCACCCTAATAGAAGAAGTTTGCTACTCAGCGAAGATGTCATTGAATTTGCTCCAAGTTGTGTTTTTTGTCTTAACGATATGCTGACAAACAAAATTTTTAAGTAAAGATGATTGGCAGGTTGGGGGAAATTACACACATTATAATAATAGAAGATTCCTCAAAATTTTATAGATGATGCAAATGATCACTTGATCATAGTAAATTAAGTTTAAAATGTTTCCTAAAGGACATTTGATGTAATTGAGTTAGTTTTCACTTTTATTAGAGAAAAATTTTGGTAGCGCCTTGTAATATGATTTTCACCATAATATGTCACTGAAGTTTTGCAGAGCTGGGGTAAAAAGGCATTGCCACAGCAAGATCCTTCTCACCATTTTCCTTAGCCTTCACCTTTTTCTTGTAAATCCAAATCTACTGAATATCTGATTTATAGAAAATAGTCAAAAACAATAAAAATGACTACATATTTTCCCCTAAATTAAGACTCAATTTTTCTTACCTTTATTACTAAAGGGGATTAAGCAGCTTCTCCTACTTGCTATTTTGTGACAAGTAAACATGGGGCATGAATCAATGGTGAGTTTATGCATATAACCAAATGGTCCAACATTCACATGTCTGTATAATATTTCAACAATGCAAAGAAGCGACCAGAATTAGGATGAACTGTTCTTAAGCACAGCCACTGCTGCACAGCTGAAGCTACTGCTGCACAAGCTTTCACCTGCTCCTGTGATGGTAAGATTTTATAATATAAATTATTGTAATAAAACTTCAAATGATTACTGAACAGTTTTGTTATAGATGATCCAGAGAGGATATAAAATTCTGGTCAAATTTCCTCTTGAACTTGTAAAATTAATTAAACGACTTCCAAGACCACTGGAAAAGTACATTTATTCTCAGTATAAAACTTCAAACCGGTCTTCACTTCACTGAGAATATCCACTAGTGACATAAGAAGTGTCAGACAACTGGACAAATAGCACCTTCTTTACAGGAGGGCCCAGTTGCTTGCTTTGCACCAACGAACTAACTCTTACTGAAACGACTTCCTGAAAAATGGTTAATGATAATAAAATAATGTTGCTGTATTCACTGGTCTGTACTTTTTTCTGGTTAAAAACACATTTCTAGCAATGCTGAGAGTTGAAACAATCTCTTTCTATTACAGTGAGTGAATGGAGGCTTAGGGAAAATCAGTGCTTTGTCAGTGCCCTAACAGCAGCACGCGGCAGGGCCCAGACTCAAACCAAGAGCCATGCTTACCTGTTGCATTCACGGCATCTGGGTCTGGTGGGAGCGATGCATGAACCTGGGTGTGGAAGACAGGCAGTCCAAAAGTGGTGTTTCACTGCGGTCACTTCAGTAGCTATGGAGTCAGCATACCTGTTACAGAACAGAGCGGGAGGGGGTGAACGATATGAAAGACCCCCCCTTTTTTCCCGGGGGGTTCTTCCCCCTTACCAGGTTTGCTTTGCCAGCCACCAGAGGAAAGACGTAAAAGGAAAAGAATTATTCTTTATTTAGAAGTTGTACAGACTAAAGATCTCTAGAATACTCATAAAAGCACACAGTCCTTCCCTCTTCCTCTGCCCCGTCTGGGGTATTGTATTTCATGCAGACTCCCGGCACCATCCATGTGGTAAAAAGGGAGCACTTCCAAAGCCACGTGGTCCTAACTCTCACCCAAGCTGCATGGTCCCCACTCTGCTGAAACCACGTGGTCCCAACAAGACACTCAAGCTGTGTGGTCCAAAAAGAGACACCAAATGGCTGCCCCACCTGGATTTAAATCCCAGCGCCAATCTTTCTCTGCAGCCTCATTTCCGGCTCCTCCCACATTGGCCACAGCTTCCAGCATTCAGGTGTGGAGCCAATTATCTCCAAGCTCTTCTGGACCCCATTACAAATCCCTCTTTGGGGCCCCCCTCTTGGCTGCACCCTGTTACATACCCAACTTTAAATGGTCATTCCACCAATCCCTAATTTCATGTCAATGAGCATTTATGTAGTTAATTTCTGTGGACCTATATGCTTTATAGGGTTGTTGTGACTTGTTAGGATTAAATAGGGTAAACCATGTAAAGTAGTGAGCACATGTCCAACACATGGTACGTATTCAGAACATAATTTATTATGATGACATTTTCTGTCTATCATTTACTTTATTTATATCTAAAATGCTTAGACTTATTATGAGAGAACATGTACTGGAATTACCTACTTACAAAGACAATTTAAAAAGTTACCATCATGTACTTTTTTAAAAGTGGAAGTAAAAGATGAAACTTACAGGTGATTCTCAAATATAAACTCTGAATAATGACTTCTTTTGGCAAATCCCTGTCTTTTCAATAAGGTACTGTATACACTTCATGCATTTCATTTCAAAGTCAACTTTCATAGTACCTAACTCTGTTTTCATTTGTAAACTGTCCCTTTTGTCTCCCTTGTCTTGAATAAAATGCTAAAATCCATTGGTTTCTTGATTTTGTTGTCGTGTACAACTTGCTAAATCCAACTTAAAATCCCTTCTACATACTCTTCTCTCTCTTAATTTCTAGCTGTCTAAGAATTGTTGAATAAAACCACAGAATTTGATGTTTGATAGCTCAAGAAATATATTCATATCATTTCCAATATAAACTCTGGTCTGATCCTGCTTTATTCAATAATGTCTTTAATCATGCACCCCTCTCTAAACTTAATTCTTTATTTTATTTCTTTTTTACTTCTCTTGAAAGAGTAGACTCTATTTCCTTACTCCCTCCCATCTTCTCAGATATGCAAAATATTTGGCGTTAATTCCATGCCTATCAAAAATGTGTCTTTATGATTCAGCAACATCCTGCTGGGGCCTAAGGCATTGGTGTCATTCGATGTATCTGTGAAGATGAAGCAAGGTCTCCTACTTGGAGATCATCTATAAAGTGACCACACACTCTTTTTTGTCTGGCCATAAACCCACATTCAACCAGATACCATTGTCCAGACTCTCTTACTTCGCATGACATCTCTGTCCAACCAAGTCTTTTCCACTGGGGTACGGGGAGAGCTTTTGTAAAAAGCAGGTCTGGGAGCACTAAATACAAGGGAAAATGTTCTAATTATGAGAATGCAGGTTTCAAAGCACAGGAAGTCCTTTTCTTATAAACTTAATTTCTACAATAAAACATGTAAAGACCATGTAATTTTGGATCTGTTTATGAAGCTCCCACATCAGGTATGGATAAACGTGCCTCAGCATTCTGCTAACCCAGAGGCAATCAGAGAAGAAACAGTCGATTCTTTTTTTCCCCTTTAAGGTATGTAAGTTTAATTTTTATTTAAATGTATTTCAATTTGTCTAGAATAATTCATATATCTAACTTAAATGTTCGTTTTAGAAATCAAAGCATATTATGCTGTAATCACACAAATTTAGATATGATTTTTAAATGTTGTAAGAATGAAAATCTGATACATACCCACAACAGTATAACTTTTCACTTCCTCCTAAATTCTATATTCAGATGTATACTAAAAAGATATGTATATATTATAAAACCGATGTGATTTCCAGATTGTTAACCAGTTTTAATCATTTATTGCACTGAATTCCCCAATTTTGCATAATAGTGATGGATTATTAAATAGTAATAACACGTGACCTTAAAAAACAATCTAGTAATGAACATAAAGGGGCCAGAAAGCAGTTCTTATTTTTTATGTCATTTGTGTATGCATATATGAGGAAGTGCTCAAAAATGGAATTTATTTATTAAAAATTATGAACTTATTTTTACATGTTTAAACTTCAGTCACCTTCAAAGTACTCTCCATATGACGCAATACATCTGTCGAGACTTTTTCCCACAGCTCAGAATAGTTCTTGAACTTTTGGATCTTGATACTTTTTAGTGCTTCAGCCATTTTCTGTTTCACTTCTTCCACATCGGCAAAACGCTCCCCTTTCAGGATTTTTTCATCTGGGGAAACCAAAAAAAACCGTTGCTTGTGATAGGAACATGTGAATAGGGAAGATGTAGCATTGAGGTCATGCCATTTTTGGTCAAAAACTGCTGAACACTCAGCGTGGTATGGACAAGTGCACTGTAAATCACCCATCATGAAATGGGCAAATGCATTGAAAGACTTTCCAAAAAATTCACTAAAGCCAAAGGCAGCCTCTCACAACAATGCCAGCTGGTACATGGATACAGATGTGTTTCTAGGACATTCATCTAGAGCGGGAAGCCTATACTACTACTACAAAGGGACCTTCCTCCAGAAGATAATTCTATTTGGGGGGGTATCATCCCTCAAACAGAAGTGCAGGAGATAATTAAGCACAAAAATATCTGTGGAGAACATCCTTAATGAATATATTTGTAATTAGTTACAGAATAAATTATAGACTTGAGAAATAAGAAACATAAAAATATCATTGCTGATGCTCAGTAAATAGGCTTTTATTTTTTCTGGGTGATTTTATTGATTGGTGCATTCAGAAGATAAGGACATGGAATTACAGTGTTCTCTGAAGTTTACAGGGTTACCAATGTTACAGGATTTGAAATAAAATAATAAATTATGTTCTTATAGTTCAGTTTATTCCTAATTATTGGGCTAATAATGTAGTCTGACAAGAGTGAGTATGCCCTTTGGCATCTTTCCCTAAAGTGAAAATAGCTACTTAACCATAACCAAACATTGGAATTTGAAAAATATAAAAACAAAAAACTGATATATGAAAAGCCTCTAAAATCTATTATAATTAGCACTTAACGATTTATCTTTAAAAGTAATCAGCTTCTTTTTTCTAATAAAGTTACTGTCCCAGAGAACCAATAGAATGTCTTCTTGGTATACCAATGCAAATATATTTAATTAACTCTTCATTTGTTTGGTTCAAACAAATTAGATATTTATTTTTCTCAAACTTTTTCAGGTATGACTTACTTAAAATACTTTCATTTTAAGAATATTGTTTGATAATTTTAGCAATTGTGTGAAATTTTGTAACCTCCACCAGAATGACAATTTCATTTATTTTTTGCTAATTTTCTATCAATTTTCTCTCTTTCCTTTTAAGAAATTTAATACATTTTATATAAGTAGAATAACACAGTATGTAGTCTTTGGGTTTAATACTTTCACATGGCATAATGTTGTTGAAATTCAATTGTTTATTCTGTTATGATGCTAAGTGTTCCATAATTTGCACATAGCACAATTTGTTTTGTTTCTCCATTCACTATTTGATGAATATTTGATGAACAATTGCTCTTAAAAATTATGAGTAATACTTCTATGAGCATTCTATGAGTCTTTGTGTTGAAATAGGTTTTGATGTGTCTTGGAACATGTCTTAAAAGTACAAATGCTGAACTATATAAAAAATAATTGTTTAACATAAAAAGACTCTGTCAAATGACTTACAAGCTGTACAATTTTTCATTCCAAAAAACAACATATAAGTCTTGGTTGCCTCATATCCAAGATAAGGAAATGACAGTCTACATATTGACAGAAAAAATTGCAAATCATATATTTGATAAAGGTCATGTATCCAGATATAAATACATTTTACAACCCAATAAGACAAAAAATAAGACAAATAATTCAATTAAAAATTTAAGAGGACTCATACAGAATTTTTTTCAAAGAAGATGTACAAAGAGCCAACAAAACATGAAAACTTTATAAGCATCACTAGTCATTAGTGAAATGGAAATTAAGATGATGGTGCGGTACCACTTCACGTCCACTTGAGTAGCAAAAGTAATAATAATAATAATAAAAATAATAACAGAAAGGAAAAATTAAAAAAATGTTGGCAAGGATGTGGAGAAATTGATTGGAACCCTTTGCGTTGCAGGAGGGAAAATAGCAGTGTAAAATGGTGTAGGCAATGTTGAAATAGTTATAAAATCGTCATAAAAATTAAACCTGGTTTTACCATCTAAGCCAGCAATTCCACATAAAGGCATACACTAAATGATTTTAAAATGGATACTCAAATAGTCATAAATAAATGTTCCTAGCAGCATTGTTTGCCAAAAGGTGCAAGCAATTCAAATTTTCATCAACAGATGAATGGGTAAAGAACATGTAGTATATGCAAAGAATAGAATATTCAGCATAAAAAGGAATGCGGTACTGATACATGCAACGATGTGTATGAACACAGAAAATATTTTGCTAACCTCAAATGAAGCCAGACATACATACAAGAACACATACATTATTATTGCATTTTTTGAATATCCAAAATAGTTAAATTCCCAGACACCGAAGTCTGATTAGTTATTACCAGGGGCTGGAGAAAGAGAGAACAGAGAGTGCTGGCTTATTGGGTATGGGTTTCTTTGGAGATAATGAAAACCTTTCGGAATTAGCTAGAGGTGGTGGCTGCACAATGTTATGAATATACTAAACACCGCTGAATTATGTACTATAAAATGCCTTGCTGGTTTCGCTCACAGGGTGATGGTTTAAGGGTTTGCTGCAGCAAAAGAAGGCAAACCTGAATTAATCAAGAACTTTTAATCCTGTACTAGCAGCACATTGGCTTATATCCTGTTGAACAAAGCAAGGCACTTGAGCAATCTAGTTTCCAGAGGAGAGAAAATACACTACATATCTTGATGGGAGGAACTGTAGGATCACTTTTCAAAAGGATACCAGGAACTTACTGTGGCCATTTTTTTAAAAATCGCCTACAATGAAATGTTTCCCCCAAAATAAATATCATAATTGCAATACAAATAAAATGTCTATAATTAAAATGCAGTGTTGTAAAATGTCAATCATAATATATCCTATTTGTATATTATTTTACACTTTACATACAATCAAATTGGACAATTGTGTTATTTGAACACATTTACTAACACATATTGCAAATGAGGTACTCAAACAAATCAAAGCTCCCCTTAAATTTGTCAATTTACTCAAGCCAAATCACTATTAATCTCTTTCCTTAACTTGGTCTTCTCCCATCTGCACGTTATATGTTTCTGTTCTTAAGGAAGTGGATCAGTATACTAGAAAATAATGAGAAGTTAGATTGACAATATACTGGAATATACTATTATGATGGTTAATTTTATATGTCAACTCAATTTGTTCTCACGGTGCTGAGATTAAACATCATTTCTGGGGGTGTCTTTAAGGATGTTTCCAAATGAGATCAGTATTTGAATCAGTGGACTCAGCAAACTGCCAACCTCAGTGCGGGTGGACAACACCCAGTCTACTTGAATAGAACAGAAGAGGGGTAAAAAGGGGTCTCCCCCTTCCTGCTTGCCTGCCGGCTTGAGGAGAAACACCAGTTTTATCTTTTGCCTTTGTGCTGGTATCTGTACCATCGGCTCCCCTGGTTTTCCGTCCTTAGACTAGAATTACACCACCAATTTTTCCTTAATCTCCAGCTAGCAGATGGCTTCTTAACCTCCATAATCAAGCGCATAATTGTGTGAGCCAATTCCTCAAAATAAGATCTCTCTCTCTTCTCTTTCTCTGTATATAGTATATAACGTATAAGAATACGAACCACATATACATAGTCTAAAAGGTATGCACGTATGTTTATATGCATTTATTTATTCTGTATGTTCTGTTTGTCTGAAAGCTTTGACTAATGCAATAGTTTAGGCCTTCTCTGTCTCTTAGCTCATAGAGTTAAAAATGTTCTAAGTAACTTTATAGTAACAAATGAGAATGGAAACACCCAAGAACTAATTAACCATTAAGATATTTCAGGATTTAATGGGTGGAGCAATGTCCTGAGAATCCATGTGTTTAAGCCAATTATCTTTCCCTTCCAGACATTTTTATGCTTTGATTTTTAAAAACTCTCCAGGCTCATTGATCATAAAATTCAGCCGTAATGAGGGGATATCTACATGAACAAGCTCCAAAAATAAACCCATGATTTCACGGCCACTTTGTTTTCTCCAAGAGATCAATGCAAAGCACTAGGGTTATTGCAGAAAGCGGTTGGGTGACTTTTATTTTTCATCCAATTCACAGGGATCCTTCAATAAGCATGCAAATGAAAACAAACAATATTAAAAAATTCTTATGATCTTATACCTCTTTAGAGTACACTAGTGCAAAGTATGATCTTTAGAACTCCTTGTTAGCAATCTTTTATTTTATTTTTTATTTTTTTTGGTATGGAAATCCTAATCATACAGCCAGATGATTAGGTGCACTGTCCATATATTGGGCCATATCCATACCCTCAATCTCTCCTTCCTGGAGAAGGGAACAGGCATGTGCAATACTTAACATTTTAGCAGGTGGGAGAATTTTCATTTCTCCATTCCCTTCAGGCTATTTCAGAGGGAGCTGAAGAAGTTTTGGTGGGTGTCAACATATCTTTTAAATTTATATTTAATTTTCATTATTGGCACATATGTTCTCCATTCCCCCCTCTCTTCTCACCTCTATCCAGGCCCCACCTCTTTCCCTGGTGGCCTTCCCTGCATAGTTGTCTATGTTCATGGGCTATGCATGTACGTTCCTTGACTACTTCACCTTCTTTTATCCAGGTCCTCTCACTTCTCTCCCCTCTACCTCTGCCAGTTGTTTGTATCCATGCCTCTGGTTTTATTTTGTTTTTCAGTTTATTTAGTTCATTAGATTCAATATGTAATTGAGATCATATTACCAATATGTCTTGCAGAGCCAGCTAAGCTTGAATTTTTCTTTCTCTTTTTCTTTCTTTTTTTAGATTTTATATATTTGTTTTTAGAGGGGAAAGGAGGGAGAAAGAAAAGGCGAAAAACATCAATGTGTGGTTGTCTCTTGTGTGCCCCCTTCTGGGGACCTGGCCTGCAACCCAGGCATGTGCCCTGACTGGGATTTGAACCAGAGACCCTTTGCTTCACAGGCCAGCATTCAATTCACTGAGCCACACCAGCCAGGGTAAATTTTTCTTAATCAAATTGTTCATCGGGAAATATGAATATGCATACATATACACATACATGTATACAATGTATATAGAAATGTGTGCAACTAAATATGCTTTTCAAATGATATTTTAAACATTTACTTAATAATTGTCAGTGGCATAGAATTGCACATCAATTCAATGTATTTTTTATAGATTTTGTATTCAGAAATACTGCTAAACAAATTCATTATTTCCAGTTTTTACTTTATTTTACATTCTTATGTAGACAATTTTATTAAACACAAATAATGAGAATTTATTTATTTACTTTTATTAACATTTTAAAAATTCTATTATTGCAATATACTGGCTAAATCCATAGACAGAACATAAATAGAGGTGGTAATTTAATGGATCATTGTCTTTTTCAAAATCTTCAGAAATTGCTTTTGACATTTCCCATGTTGAGAATGCTATTATGCAGTGGTTTTGCAGATATATCTTATTCCATTATTTTTATTAATAGTTACTATTATAATAGGTCATTGATTTTTCAAAACATTTTAATTCATTAATGAAATTAAAGATAATGTAGAGATGGTAAAAACACGTTTTATCTTTTTTTGAGATGTTATTTATTTACTTTTAGAGACAAAAGGGAGGGAGAAAGAGAGAGAAACATCAATGTGTAAGAGACACAGTGATCAGTTGCCTCTTACATGTCCCCAACCAGAGACCTGGCCTGAAACCCAGTCGTGTGCCCTGACCGGGAATCAAACCAGCGACCCTTTGGTTCGCAGCCCACGCTCAATCCACTGAGCTACACCAGCTAGGGCAATATAACATGTTTTGTAATGCTAAAATAACACTACATACTTGGAAAAAATCTATATGGTTAGGATGTACAATCTCTCTTTTTGTATAAACAGATTTAATAAAATAACTTATTTAGGATTTTAATCTCTGTGTTTATGAGTATATTT
Organism: Micronycteris hirsuta; assembly: GCA_004026765.1. Classification (NCBI taxonomy): domain Eukaryota; kingdom Metazoa; phylum Chordata; class Mammalia; order Chiroptera; family Phyllostomidae; genus Micronycteris; species Micronycteris hirsuta. The sequence goes on along the minus strand of PVJI01005359.1, from coordinate 41,438 downwards.
AATATTTTTTTAAATTTTTTAACTTTATTCTATTGTCGACATTATTACAGATATGCCCATTTGCCCCAACCTTTTCCCACCCCCACCTAGTTCCTACCCCTTTTCTGTTTCTTTCCCATAATGTCTTTGAATGGTTTTGATACCCGCCATGCTAGCCTCTTAAAATACTTTGAGAAGGTGCGGTGTTTTTCTTTGTAAGAATTTGTGTGTGAGTGAAATTCTCTCTGCAAGAGTCTGTGTACAAGTGGTGTTAGTGGGTACTTAAAAGGTTGATGAAATATGCCTGGGAATTTTTTTGCTAACCTGATAGTTCTTGGTAGAGAGTTTTTAGCTACTAATTCCATTTGTTTAATTTGTATTATTACTTTTTTTCAGATTCTGTAATTCTTAATCTTGCTTATTAAGTTGTAATTTCATAGTAATTTTCTAACTATTTTATTAATATTTTTAATTTGTTGCCTATACTTATGTATAATATGTATCTTATTATTTTATTTTGCTAAATGGATATGACATCTATAGTCATATCCATTTTTTTAAAGTTGAATGATTGTCTTCTCTTTTTTCTTTTAATTACCTTGAAAAGGGTTTGCCTATATAATTCCTTTAGTGAAATAACTGAATTATCACTTAATTATAATAATTTTTTCTTTTCTACTTTTTGCCAGCATATTATGCCTTAAGTATTTGAACTTTGTAACTCATATGTTTAGCTAATTATCTTGCTTCTGTCTTCTCTTAAAACTAAACATTTAAGGTTAAAAGCTTCCTGTACATAACACTTCAGCTTCATCCCACACAAGTGTGAAACCTATTGTTATTCTTAGAATTCACTTATAAATCAATTACAGACAGCCCTCTAATTTATTTCCAAATCAATTACATTGAGAGTGAAAATAACTTGCTTTCATGGAGACTATGTCTGCTTCATTCAACAAATACTTAGGTTCTTGGGCTGTAACAGTGAACAAGCAATGGAGGACGATGATCTCAGTACTCATGGTACCATCACCATAGAAAGTAACATAAAATAAATGTACTGCAAGGAATAAAATATGTGATTATTAGAAGGCAATACATGCTCTATACATAAAGAAATCAACAATGTGAAGGAGGCTGAGCACACTGGCCAAGAAGATATGTTGCGATTGTTGTACTCAGGGTGGACCTGGCTGAGAAGGTGACATGATCTGAGAAGATGACAGAGTGAGAGCCATTTGATTATACGAGTGAAGATCATTTCATTAAAAAAAAAAAAAAAGCAAAAACAACAACAACAAAAGAAAACAGTACAAAAGCCAGAGGCTTGAGTATACCAGACCTAATTCAAGGGCAACAAGGAATTCATTGTGGCTGAAATAACTAAGTAATAAATTAAAAAGGAAAGTAATAAAGAACTTGGATAAAAGAAGATGAGTGGCCCACAATGTCGGTGCATTTATTTTTTCTTTTTTAGCAGAGGGTGACACCAGGTGATGAAATTGATGCGGAAGGATGATGATACTTAACCAGAGTCTCAAAGCTAGTAGACCTGTAGCAACGTGGAGAAAACTGCCATTTGCAGGGAATCCTGGGCTCGCCTCAGGTTTTGCCCGTAGTTCTTAGCTTTATATTTCTCATTCTTAATTGAAATTTCAGTTATTTAAAAGATAACTAATAAATCTGCTTTGGGGTAACCAAATAATGTGAAAGTAAGTATTTTATAATTATTATGAAGTACTTTGTTTAAGTGATCGGTAATAATATACATATAAAATATTTAAAAATGGTTTTTAACTATTTGAAAATAGCTCATAGCTATCATGACACTTTATTCCCAATATTTCAAAATACATCTGTTAAGAATAAGGGCATCATCTTCTATAACCACAACACCATTATTTTAAAATATAAAAAATTCCCAATTGTTGCAAAACTACAACTTGTGGCTTTTTATTGTGATAACATATACACAATGTATAAGTTACCATGCTAACCACATTAAAGTGTACGATTCAGTGGCATTCAGTACATTTATATTGATGTGCAGCCATCACCGTCCATCTCCAGAACTTCTTCGTCTTCCCACACTGAAACACTGTGTCTGCTAAACACCGACCTCCCATTCCCTCCTCCCCACCGTTCCCGAAAACCAGCATTCTGTTTTTTGTCTCTATGAGTTTGACTGTGCTAGGGACCCCCTGTAAGTGGAATCATGCAATATCTGTCCTTTGATGTTGATTTATTTGTCTAAGCATAATGTTTTCAAGGTTCATCCACTTTTAAAATAAGTCAGAATTCCCTTCCTTTTAGGGCTGAATAATGTTCCGTTATTTGTGTATGCCACATGGTGGTTATCCATTCATCCATTTACTTGTTGACTACTGTGAATAAGTGTGCTAATGTCAACTGACGGCTGCTGGCACAGATTCAGTACCAGTACAAATTCCCAGTTTGGGCTGCAGTGAAGAAGGCGATTTTACTCAGTGCAAAATATTTCAGTTGTAATACAGGACAGTCAGATCAGATGTGAGGCAGCCCTGGGGCAGGCCTCATTCCGGATAGACAGCTGGGCTCTGCTCCTCGCTACTCTGCTCCATTCTGTGCTGGTCTGCTCTGGCCTGTGCTGGCCTGCCCCACTGTGCTCTGGGAGGCATCTATCATGTTTCAGCTGCAGCCAGGGAAACATCTTCCATGGAAAGGGAAAGTGTGCTCCTACAAAAGTCCTTTCAAGCAAGTTTGAGATCTACCACCACTTTCGAGACCAAGGTATGGGATTCTTATAACTGTATCGCTATTACTTGTCAGATTATTACAGACTTTGTAGTAATATATATATTTTTTTGTTTTGAGTTCATCTAATCAGTGCAGTAATTTTTAAATGTTCCAAATCTCAATTTTATAAACTTTAAAAAAGCATTGTATAAGGCATATTATGTGCAAGTTTAAATCCAAAACTTGAGAATACAGTGATATAATGTAGATACAAAATCATGACTAAAAATACAAAAAAAATATTGAACTAGCTGAGATTATATGGTATTCATCTTTCACCAACTGGCTTATTTCACATAGCATAATTCTCTCTAGTCCCATCCATGATGTTGCAAAAGGTAGGAATTCCTTCTTTCTTTCTGCTGCCTAGTATTCCATTGTATAAATGTGCTATAATTTTTTCATCCACTCATTTACTGATGGGCACTTAAGTTGCTTCCAGCACTTGGCTATTGTAAATGGTGCAGCTATGAACATTGGTGTGCAGAGGTTCTTTTGAATCAGTGTTTTGGGATAAGTGGAAACTAATCAACAAAACAAACAGGCAAAATACATAACCAGAGGAATATAAATATACAAGCTGACAGTTTGTATAGTGGATATATGAAGAGGACAATGGAGGAAGAAGGGGGAGGGTCATCAAGGACTGGGTATAAAGGAACCATGGACAAAGACAAAGCGGGGTAGGATTGATGGTGAGAGGTCTGGGTAGGTGGGTGGGGGAAAACGGTGGCGGGAAAATGAAGACAACTATACTTGAACAACAATAAAAAAGACAGTAGCAAAAAAACACTAATGAGCTATGCACAGTTAAAAAAATGTTATAAAGCTAAATTTTATGTCACATAAATTTTCTCACAATTAAAAAGAAAGATAAAAAAAGTACACTAAAAATATATACGTATTGAATCGGAGAGTCCTTCCATGTGCCTGTAATCCATGCCATGTTCTCACAGCGTTGTCTGTATCCGCCTGACTACTACAATCTGAATCTTAAACACTCTTGTTCTTGAACTTTTCGTTAGATGGTGGAGCTGGTCGGAGAATCCAGAGCAACAGAATGGAGAGAAAAGTATGTATACGCACATGCACACTGTGTCTTCTCTCTCCACGTGGTCTTACTTTTTGTGTGCTGATTTGTCAAAATCATGGCCAAGATTCCTGCCCTGAAGCTCCCCTTTGCTGATGACGGTACTTGCCAGGTCCTGGTAACACCACTGTCTCCTCTTGCTTTTACAAACTTGGGGGACTAGCAACTTCCAGATGTCACAGATCCTGTCTTCCTTGGTTCTCTGAGCTCTGTTCACATCTCTGAGAAAAGAGCTTCCCTATTAAAATCTTTTAAATGTGTCGCCCATTTCCCATCAGTATATTGACCAAAACAGTCATTCTTGGGTGCATGATTCCTCAACATGTTTGCCATTTGAGATATCTGTAAAGCTTTGAAATAATACAGATACTAAATATATATTTTAAGAATATTATGAGCCTTCATACTAGACCAACTAAATTAGAATCTCTGGGGTAGGGATTGCACATGCGTATATTTTTAAAGTTTTCTCTTTTCTATCAGAGCTGAGAAAAACAATTGCTATAAGATTTGGAGTCACTACCACACTGAGATCATTTGTGTATTAACTCTGAAGAGAAACCTGAAATCTCTACCCTCTTCCTCTTGCCACTCATGTTATCCAACAAAAAGAAGCTGCTTTGTTGTCACTTTGAGTAAATATAAATGTGGGAATTAGTGATGGAAATGCAGATAAATTGATATAATGGTAAGATTTGGCCTCATTTATTGTGGAGCATTGTAGCTAATAACTGGAAAGATGAAAATTTAACAGATTCTATGCTTCATGTAGTAGATAGATATTGATATGCTATATGTTATCACAGCCACTGAAATGTTTTAAGAATGATTGAAATGTATAGGGCATGTATCAAACACGTTAGTCAATATTGGGTCCCTTATTTATTAGGTTTATTAACTTAATTACAGTCACAATTTTACTGCAGAGAGATAACATATAGATAGTGTTTGGGGCTGAATACCATTCCAGCAGCAAATTTCTCTTGGCTTCTCACCCTTTAAATGCACTCAGTGACGCACACATTTATTATGCCTGTGCCTGTCGATGCTGCATTCCACCCATGTTTGTGTTCAGTATGTGTCTTGGTCCTAACACTTTTTTTTTTTTAAAGATTTTATTTATTTATTTTTAGAGAGAGGGGAAGGGAGGGAGACAGAGAGGGAGAGAAACAGCAATGTATGGTTGCCTCTCACATGGTCCTCACTGGGGACCTGGCCTGCAACCCAGGTATGTGCCCCAACTGGGAATCGAACCGGGACCCTCTGGTTCCCAGCCCGCACTCAATCCACTGAGCTACACCAGCCAGGTGGTCCTAACACTTTTTTATCTGCAATATGGATAATAATGATTTTGTATTGTATGATCAGTGAGGACTAAACTATAGCTATTTCTGTTGTTTGCGTATCACTTTGCTGTGAGTGTAATACATGAAATGTGAACATCAGTTACTCATCAAGTTGTTTTTTTGTTTTACTTAACAACTTCCTGTATCTGGAGTGTGATAAATATAAATATAATTAGCAATATATTTTTAAAAATAAACAATATAATACATATTTAAGTAAAATAATGATTGAATTATCAATTTTTATTTGCAGTATTTTAAACGCTTTCTTGAAAATACAGTAACATTGCATTAGAAGTATTCTTTGTGAGTCTAGGATGGTTTAATGCCTGACGTTTCATATTAAAGTCAAAACATCCTAAGAATCAAAGAGAAAATTCATCCCCCCAAAAAAATCACCATGCAAGTAAGGTTGTCTCGTTTGTTCAAAATTCTACTCCCCGCACCTACAAAAATGATTTAAACATTTAAATAAAGAATGTTTGCTGCAAGAATAATAAAATGAGTGAATGAATGGATGAATTAATTAATCATTACTATGCGGATACATGACTCTGCAATTCCGGGTAGCATTTAGTGCCGGAGACAAATAACATGTCATAGATATATAGGTAGATAGATGCATATTTATATGCAGGATGAGATCACCAGGTGAGGGAGTGTGAAAGGTACCAAGTTACCAATAAATGAGTCTGAAATAATCTCTCTGAGATAAACTATATTTAGACTTTGAAAAAAGGAGTAGAACAACAACAAACACTGAATGCAGAAGGACATTTTGGTAGAACAGGAGGAAAACCAGGAGTCAATGGTGTTACAGAGCTCAGGGGAATTTAATGTTTGAAGAACGAGGGGCTAGATGTTTGTTAATGCTCTGGCGAGAGCGTGTTGGGAGAAGGGATGCTCAGGGCTATTGTACTTCATAATAAGAAGGCCAGTGGGGATATACACATGAGCACCTTCAGCGGAGTACTGGGGCAAAAGTTCAGCCGAGAAAAAAAATTGGAACATTAAAATAGATTAGAGTAAACTGAGTTTTTGTGTGAAAAGCAACAGAAAATAAGGTGATATCTGATGGCAGATATGGAGTCAGGATATAGATAGATGATAGATAATGGATACATATGTATCTCTATAAACATGATGTAGAACATGTGAATTAATAGAAATTGTTTCTTAGTTTCATGATATTATATATTTTAAGTCAAATAAACCTGGGAACAATAAGTTAATTTTGTTTATTCAATGTTACATAATAAATGTTAAATTTCTCTACTTTGTTACAAAAAGAAAACTGAGAAGTGAATTAGTAGTGCAAAGTGCTAGACATGGATATAGGAATATGGAAAAACCAAAAACATAATATATGCATATAAGTCAAAGGATACACTGAAACTTTCCATGCTTCATCTCACACAATGTCCTATTTCTTAAAAGATTTTATTTATTTATTTTTAGAGAGAGGGGAAGGGAGGGAGACAGAGAGGGAGAGAAACATCAATGTGTGGTTGCCTCTCACATGGCCCTCACTGGGGAACCTGGCCTGCAACCCAGGCAAGTGCCCTGACTGGGAATTGAACTGGTGACTCTTTGGTCCACAGCCCCGTGCTCAATCCTCTGAGCCACAGCAGCTAGGACACATAACGACCTACGCAAAGGCACTGGGAGCAACCTGGTAGTGAATTAAGATGGCTAACTCAAAAATATCTTTCCTCTAAATGTTCTGTTGCACCTTCTACATGACAACTACTCATAGTTCTATGTTATTCTAATTACAATAAAATGATCTGTTTAATACTTGTATTCTACCACCAGATAATGAAAATTCATACACCAGAAACCTTATTTTTTGTGTGAAAAACAGTGTAGTCTTGGAAATTCTAGTGCTTGTGTTCAAATTGTGCTCTGTCCTAGTTCATCTGTGTAACCTGGTTTAGTAAGTTATTTAACTTAAGTAACTGTCCGTTTGTTTTCCTCTATAGTGGGTGTAATTTTAGCATACTTCATGTGATTTCACAAGCTATATTATGACAAATAAGTATCAAGTTTTTACTCAGCACAGAGAGTAAGCACCTCATAAAGCTGGCTATGGTTATTATCCCCAGGACTATGACTGTGTTTAGCACGTAGTGTGAACTAAAAATAGTTTCTTTAATTTTACAAGCAATGGGATGAAGGAATGAATGAGTGACATTTGATCTGAAACTCCAAACAAAGAATTGTGAAAACGTCAATTGCTTTTAAGACACCAAAAGCAAGGATAGCATTGCTTAAAGAGCCACGTCAGTACGTCTGCGTGCCTGGGTCAGCACTGAAAGCCTTTGTGTTGCCTAAAGTACTGATTCTCATTGGGAACAGATTCAGGAATATCATAATTTTTCTTAATCCGTTCTTTGGTACTTACTTCAAGACCAAAAAGGAATGTTCACTTATGGTAATGACCATGAACATGAAATATTGATCAAAGTAACACATAGAGTATAGCTTCTTGGCTAGGAAAGGAGGATAGTGCTTAGGCTGGGGATCAGATAATGAGCAGGTGGTTTGCATATGTGGCTTCTGTACTCGGTGTAGAATGCAGCTGGTCTTCTGGGATGCAAAGACATAAATACCCTTGAGAGAGATTGCAAAAAGTGTAGCCACCAGAAAAATGCAAGTTCTTATTATTTTGACAGGCTGTGTGCTTTTTAAGAGGAAATGACTGTCATACCTCAGTACTTGTTGGCTTCAGAACTCATCAAACCCTGTACGTGTTGCATTTTGACGAGAAAAAATGTCTCAGCACTGGGCGCTGGCTCGGGACCTGTCGCACGCGCTAGAACTTGTATGAGTCAGGATGCCACCCCAAAAGAGACAATGCTTCATGATTGGGTGCTCCCTGGTTTCAGCACTTGTCATAAGTTCAGAACGAATTAGCCACTAGTACCAAGGTACCACTGTATGTATTGTCGCTTGATATCCATAGTTTCAATATGACTGATCATAAATAGTAAATACAATAATCAATTCAAAATGTACTCATTTCAAGTTCTAGAGAAAAACAGAATTAATCTAGTATTATATGATGTAATCTCCTTGTTATCCGTGTAAAAATATGGGTCCCGTGATTCATGATAAAATTTACCTTCAATAAGTTTAACTTCTAAGAATATGGGAATTTTAAGTAACAGAAAAAATACCGTAATATCCAATGGTTACTAACTGTTATAGAACATTGGCACTGTCTTGAGATTTTTGGTTCTCTGACAATCAATTAAGATTAGATTTTAAGAATAAATTGTGTCAAAGAAGTGAGTACAGAAAAAGGTATTGAAAAATAAGGTGAATCATGGTAGGAATGGGGAGGAGGGCTTACATTAAACAATAGATACCAATAGTGGTTAAGAAACTTTAAAAACAAGCCTACTCTTACTACTTAGAGACTGCATTTGAGAGATTCATCTGAAGATATAAAAGTGGTGAGTTTCCCTTTGGGCTTATCCTTGAACAACAAAAAAAGGAATGGATTTCCATTTCTACTGTAGATACCACAAAAGCTCTTTGTTATTTCCCTTTTTTATATCATAGTAAATTAGTCTTTGATCTTAGCTGCATAAGATCCTGTGATTGTCATTAATTTTCTTTTTAAAATTGACTCTCTACATGTGTATAATTGACTAAATATTACATTTAAACTGTCAAAATGCCCCCAGAAAAGACGAAGGGATGTCATGCTCTCTAAAGTTGTGAGAAAAAAACACTCTCTTACTGGCATCTGTGGGTAGTGGGCAGGCATATGAATACAAGATAATTCTAAGTAAATACCAGGACTCAGGGTGCACTGCTGAAACAGGGTATGGCATGGGCTTAAAATTTGCTGGTTTCTACTGTTTGTTTTTTCTCAAGAGTGTGGAGTCCATTACGCTTTGGTAAATGATGTTTGTCTCACACTGAGAAAATGGATATTCCTTGAGACTACTGTTCCTCATGTCATGCTCATATTATTCAGATGGAAATTGCTGCTATAAAACACCCTGTATTATCCACTGCACCTGGTCCTTCTTTTCATTGCTGTTATTGTTCTTATTCCTGTGCATGTTCTTATTATTTGAAGGAGGAGGTGGGAGAGTGATTATTGTTTGCTTATTTGTTTAACTTTATCACTACATTTTGAAATATGAGATTTAGGAAAACAGTAGTGAAAGTAAAACAGTGTAACTGTCAATTGTGTCTCTTATATTTTACTTTATTATACGAAAAAACTGTACTGTTATTGGTAAATATTTAAATATTTAATTATGTGACAAAATATTGATGGGTTATTTAGGTTTAATGGAATCAGTCATAATAGTCATACCATGTGAGCTCCTTTTTGAATGATGCTTATATTGAGTAGAACCAGAGTTATTTCAATTAAGGTATTTGAAAAGATAAATCCACTGTGTACAACATATTAGGGTTTTTTAATTGATTAAATGTTAACAAAATAAATGAGTGCCTTTGATACATATTGAAGAAGGAAACACCCAAAGACAAAATATGTTTATATTTACAGGAACAGAAAAATCTCTTTCATCTTCAAGAAATTTCTTTCATTTCTCATAAACAATCTGGAGCCCTTAACGAATACACGTTTCTCCTTTAGTTTCCCATCTCACCTTTGAGGTGTTGACACCTTGTTCTGAGCCAGCAGATGTTCATCTGATTTTCCTTTCCCTTCCAAGGGCTCTGTCTTCCTCCATCATCATGTGCAGACCCAGCACATCCTTCACCTGTCGTATCACGTCATTCCATGCCCTCTACGTCTCCCCAGCTCTGAATTGCTGTGCCCCAATTGTTTCCTGCCTATCATGCTGCCCTAATTTTTAACAACTTGTTCTACTCTCCTGTTTCTTTGGATCTGCATCTGTTTGTCCTTCATCCATCTTTTCATTTGAATGCATAGGTGCATGCACAAATGCATTTGAGGATCAAAATTGGAAAAAATCATGAAATAGTTCCAAATACACAAGAAAATGTTCTCAACTTTTCTCATTTTTTGTCTCAACATTTTCCAATTGTATTATTTAAATGAAATCAAACTTTACAGAGCTTTCAAATAAATTACAGTATCTTTAAAACATTTAGAATAGTCAAGGAGAAAAGAATATGCTTTTTAATCATTTTATATGTCAAGAGGGCATAGACTCAATAATTAATGCACTGTACTTTTCATTATTTCTGGCAACAATCTCAGGGCAACTGAATACAGAGGTCATAAAGACCACTTTAAAATGTTCAAGAGTAGGCTTTACAAAAAGTGTTTATATATAATAACATACTCTCAATTTTGGCATTGAGTAAAATAATAAACTCAAGGGTAATAAGGGGTTTTTTAATAAAGGGTAGTAAGAACCTACTCAACTTAAACTTTAGAATTTCACAGAATGACAGAAAGCTAGTGATTATTTGATCCCAAATAGGAAACTTGTCTTCCTAGGCAGCAAAATGCATTACAAAAATAAGACAAGTTTACTAGAAAAACTAGAGCTTTAGACTATGCTGACTCACGAATATAATTTTTGAGATAAATTATGTGTTTGGACTTCATTCCCCCACCCCTGAGATACACTTTGCATAAAACAAGCAAACAAACAAATAAGCACTGATAAACAAAGTCATGTAAACATTTTGCTTGGTTCCATGTTAAAGTGTAACATCTGGGCTGATGTGTCTAAGCAGCGATCTGTTCAACGAGACATTCTTAATGCACTGACATGATCTTGCCCGGGCTTCCAGACCAGGGGTCTGTGAAGGGCCAGACCGCCAGTCGTTCAGGCCTCGCAGGCGGACGGTTTCCGTTGCGATTATTCAACCGGGCCACGCGGCGCTACCGCCTCCATACACAATGTCTAAACGGAGGAGCATGTCTACGTTCCAATTAAAGTTTATGTGCACTCACTAAAATCACAATTTCATGTCATTGTCATGTATCACAAAATATTATTCCTTTCTGTTTCATTTTTATGATACATTTAAAAACGTAAAAATAAGTCACTGCATGTGGATCCTAGAAAATTAGTTCATGGATTTGATTGGTCTAAAACACGGCTCTTTCCGAGTAAAACACAATCACAATGCTGGTGAACATAGCCGTATGGTTGGAAAATTCAGCAGAGTCTTCTGTTAAAAATACATACATTTTTAATTGAAAACTAAGTTTGTCCTTTGGAAGTACTTAGAATATGGATAAGGGATACTCACTCACTGAGCATGCACCGTGGGCCACGCATGCTCTAGATACACTGCATGTGCGTGAACAGACCTGAGCTGGGAATTGAGAATAATGGGCTAATAGGAAAGGGTTAACTAACACCCCAGGACACTCAGCTATCGGGTGGTTGAACTCAGTGAGTCAATCCAGGTCTACTGGATCCTCAAGCCTAGGTTCTGAACTTCCCACGCTAGGCTGAAATAAAGTTCATATTAAATTAAGAAAATGTTTGCAGCTTGATCCCCAAGTAACAGATACAGTTCTTCAAAAAAAATCTGAGATAGATTAGTGGCGACTGCATCTCAGATATCCTTATGCAGAAAAAAGGTGCTTCAAATTTCCCTGAAAAGAAGATAAAAGCTTAGGGAAAAGGATGAAAGGACGAGTTTAGCCAAATCTACTCAGTACAACCTGCCTTGCCCTTTTTTCTGTCAGCAGTGAAAGGCCACAGAGTGGTCTGAGTTCAAGACTGCTGCTTACACCCCAAAGAAAACTGTCTCTAGTAGCGAAGGCAGTCGTGCACTTCCACGGGGTCTTGTTTGTTAAAGCAGAGAGCTCCTGTTTAAGGAAACTGGCAAAAACTTACATTTCCTTAGTTTTGCTGGCGCTGCAAAACATTGTGCATAGCTATACTCAAGCCCATTAGCTCAACCTTTCAAAAAATTCTCTTACAGAAATTGCTTCAAGGTACCTAGGCTGACAGGTGCTGTGTGTTTTGAGAGCTTTACCTGTCAGAAGCCGGCTCAGCATTCTTTTGCTTAATTGGTCTGTAGAGAGAGAAGTTCCACACCTCAGAGAGAATGACATCTACCTCAGTCCATAATCAGCTAATTTAGAGAATGGGAATACAACTGGCTCCCAGGGACATTTACCTTCCACTCCATGTTGCGATGAAGTGAGAGGGCTGCAGAGAGCACATCGAGCAACGTAAAATTAAGGGGAGTTTGGGAATAAAGAAAAAGAGTTTTCAAAATACATGAAGCCTGTTACTTCAAAATCCAGGCATATAGCACCCCTGAGCACATCAAATCTCTAAATTGCAAACTGAATATGTGGTTTTCATTACAGAGCACTGAACAACAATATTTCACGTTAGTTATAGCATCGTCTATCACATAGCGTTTTCCTAAGATCAATAGATTTTAGTTGTGGAAAAATGATCAAAAGGATATAACAAATTGGACCTTAATTAAAAAGGGTGTGCTAGAAATCTCTAGGAATGAGAGAAGGGCAATGTACACTCACTCCCAAGCAGTTTACTAAGGAGGCAGTTTGCGCTAGTGGTTGGAGGCCTGGGCGTTGGTGCAGGAAGAGCCCAGTCAGGTCCTTGTTATACCTCCTACTAACTACAAATCTGGGCAACTTGATCTCTCTGTGTTCCTATTTCCCTAACCTGAAAAGGAAACTCAACTGGATTCTCTTTCTTGACAAAGTGCAGTTAAAAACCTTCATCTCCAGTATTATCTGTCCACTTAAAAAAAAAAAAAAAAAAACTTTTATTTATGATGAACCTGGTGAGGTGCATCTACGAGATTTAATAGTCATGGATCAAAACACAACTAGTTGTTGACTATAAAGACAAAACAAAACCCTGGAAATTACATTAAACAATATATCCTTAGTGCTTTAAAATATAACATTTAAGTCTTACTGTTTTGAATTAAAAAAGAGTCCTCATACTTACTGCTCAGGGGAGATACCATGATCACGCAGGTGGTTCTCCCAGGCCGAGACTTATTCATTGCTCTCCAGGTGCGCTGACCCCTGCGATTTCCCCAAACGTGGGACATTTAACTGTCTAACTTGTGGTAGTGGGGAGCTGCCTTCGCACTCTCCCCTGAAAAAGAAAAACAAAAGAGAGGGACAGAGTCCTTAAAGCATTCTGTTGGCAAATCAGTAAGAATAGGCCAAGGTGACTGATAAACGTTATAATTTCTCTGGAATATTATAAAAAGTCCCTATCATTCACTAGATCATTCACTAGGTGGTTATTGAAGGGCCCATGAATCATTGTATAATTCTATTTTATTTTTCAATGAACACTCTTTCTGAAAAATAAAGCTGATAAACATGATAAACTCCCACAAAGAAAAAACATTAACAAGAGCTGTATAAGATACTTGACTTATTGTTTTCTTACCTTCTCACTTCAGAAAATATTATAAAAGCAAGTTAAAGTCCCCAAAAGACAGTCAAAGAGATAAATCTTTATTAACCAAACCAGGATGATTAAAAATTGAAATAGCTAGATGGGTTTATAAAATGGTAGCAAAGAAAAGAATAATGATGACCTTCATTTCCAAAGAATCATGAGGCAAAGATGAATGCATTATAATATAGCAATATGAAAGGCAAAAAATCAGGACATGCTCTATTAAGCTAGATTTGTGAGCATTTAAAATAAATAATAAGTGCTTAACATATACAAAATATTGCTTAACTGGCATACACATTTCATTACATTTCATCATGTATAAATAAGAATGGTTTAGAGTTATAAAATAATATTCTACAGCTTACTATAAATTATTATGAGGACCATGTTTGTGTTTTTTTAAGTGATGCAAAGCAGCTTGATGTCATCAGATACAAAATAATGTACCAACATGTTCACATTTATTTAGTAATTCTTAAATTAGTAGTGAAATATCTTAGTAATCTATATATTTAGATTAACATGTGACAAAAATTGTCCTGTCAAGGCAAAAATTGTGCAAGGCTAAGTTAAACAGGCAAGAACGATTTGAATCAAGGAAAGAGGGGTGGTGAGTCATAGGTCATTTGTGTTTGCTAATGGCCTTACCCAAGTGGAAAGTAAAGTTTTCGTATCTTCATGAATGGAAGCCATTTTATCACTTGTACCGAGGCCCACTGATGTTAGGTTTGGCTAAGAAGAGGAATGAACTCCATGTGCAAGAAGGTCCATCTGTGATGTGCAGCAGGAACAGAACAAGGCTCTATAAGCAGATACATTTTTATGTAGGTAAAGCTAATCTAAAGGAAAGGAGACTGGAGAAAGAATATGAAACCAGCTGGGCCAGGGTTGGTTTCTTATCGGGAAGTATTTCAATATGGGAATAATGAACATGATGCATCCCGAGTAAACGGGGTTTCCTAAAACATTTGCAGTTAATGGAAGACCCATGGACATGCACAGCAGCGTGGGGGCGGGCAGTGGGAGCAGTGTTGGGCTGGACGGAGGAGGGCAAAGGGGAAAAACTGGGACAGCTGTAGCAGAATGGTAATGAAAATAGTAATAACGATTTTATATTGTATGTTACTGCCAACTATCCTTTAACTAAACTAAAAACTTTCTGAGAACTCTGGCAGCCCATGTATTTAATGATTAGGTCAATCAAACTATGACTATGAGCCAGGCTCAGTCCACAAAGAAAACTTGAGAGTATTTTTGATTTTCTAGAAATGTGCAATATTGTTTTATTAGAGATACAAATAAGAATCTGAGTTTATATCTTTACATGTCATGTTTTTAATTATACACTTCTATAGTATTTTATAACCATATTATATCATGATAGCTCAAAGACCAAGAAAAACTTTTCTTTAACAGAAATATTTTGAAAAGTACTACTAATGACCACTATGTAAAATCTAGGGAAACTACATTAAATGTGAAAGAAATAAACTTATCTGCTGCAGGATACCTCAGAGCCGTTAAAATTGTAATATGCAGTGTGAATGTCCAAATGGAAGCTGAACAGTTTTCCCGAAGATATTTGAACAGAGATTTTTTTCTTATGCTTTACCTTGTGATCTCACAAGACTAGGATTCCTCAGAACACTTGGGAAATACAATTTAAAAATAATTAATGTGTATGGGAAATGTCATCTGAATAAGTACATAAACAAGACACAAAGTAAGCATCTTCTAGAAATCCCCGGAAATGCTTCATTTTCTAGAGAGAGAGTCAACTAGATACTAGGAGGAAAAAGATTCTATATAGTTAACTAAACAATAAGATATAAATATACACATGGGAACAATTGTATTTGATTTTCCTATACTCTTACATTCAAGGAATATGAACTTCTTGAAGACTTAGCATGTGCTTTTTCTACTCTTAGCCTCATCTATTTAAAGAGTAAGAACTGAAGCAATAAAGCAATGAGCACATTTATCCCTAAAGGAAACTTGGTTGCTAATGAAAAGAATTCTAGGTTTTACTTTGGAAACAGTTTTATGTGAAAAATACTTGAACATGTAGTTTCTTTGTCTTTTATAACTTTGAAAAGTCCTAGAAGATAATATACTATATACTTTTTTCAAAAGAGACTAGAAACAAATTGACTTCAATATATTTCACACATTTAATGAGATAGAAACAAAGACAATACATTATGTAAGAGAAGCTGAGCAGTACTACAGCCTAATGAATAAGAAAAACTTTTCAGTGCTGCCTGAAGGAACCAAAGGTACTTTTCATTTCGGAACAATTCACTAATGTTCTAGCTTGTGTTTATTCATTCACTTGCCTGTTAACTCCCAGTGAACCAAACCACTTTGCATTTCTACCTCAATACCCTACTCTACAGAGCGTTTTCTAAGAACCACACCCATGCTTTACTGAATGTCAAATTTCTAAAACAATGACACTCAACAACTTGCCATTGAGTCTATTATGTTCCAACATTTAGCTAACCCTGTGGACTATACTATTTTGGGAAGATTTTACGGAAGAGAAATTTTAAATGGGGATTAAAGGATGGATAAGACCTAGAGAAATAGTATTCTACCCAGGGAGAACATGTGATCAGGAATGGATAACAATGGATGGTGTAGTTAAGGCACAGCAAAGGGACCAGTGTGATGAGTTCAGTGACATAGAACAGTGGTAACTGTAGTGTTTTCCTAGAAATTCACTAAAATTGACCAGAGACTTACTGTAAGTAATCCTAAAGATTAGATGTTGACTAATCAACAACTCCATATCATGGAAGACTTTTAAGTAACAAGGTCAAAGCAGTTTTAGAAAATATAATCTGGCTACTATGTGAATGTGGAGTTGAACAGAAAGTAGTTAAGAGCTCAGAGGAAAAATCTATTTATAAAAATCAAACATCAATTTTTAAGAAACTTAGCTGTATTCTTGGCCGTGGGAAGGAGACAGAAAGGTTACTCTGGGAGACAACTGCAGCTATTGCCACTGATACCGACTAAAAACTATCATAGGATGGGGGTGAGGAGTCTGCAGAGAGAACAGAGTTAAATTTATTTCCAAATCATCAAACCCATCCAAATAATAAAATCTCTAATGGAACTTTTAAAAAACTCTTTTAAGAGAATGCCCATTGGTTGATGTTTAGACATGTAGACAAGGATGTGACGATGGAATAAAATCTTACATATGTGAATTAGTTAGTAGATGAAAATTGATTGAAACCTAGGAAAAACATAATAAAAATGGAAGAGTCGTCATCGACTGAAAACAGTTGATGTGACAATGAGTGGTATATCTGAATGAATAAAGGAAGGGTGCAAATTGCAAGAAAGTCTATGACCAAATTTCGATATGTATTGAACATAAAGGAAATAGAAAAATGTCCAAGTGAGAGAAGCTCTAGAATAATGTAATTCAAAAACACAAATA
The DNA here is from genome assembly GCA_004026765.1 of Micronycteris hirsuta. Taxonomy (NCBI): domain Eukaryota; kingdom Metazoa; phylum Chordata; class Mammalia; order Chiroptera; family Phyllostomidae; genus Micronycteris; species Micronycteris hirsuta. The sequence continues at coordinate 24,407 of PVJI01005359.1, read as the reverse complement.
AAAAACAATCAAAATTGAGCCAACCTGTAATATGCATTAGTGATAACAATCTAGAACTGAGAAAGGAATCCATGTGTAATAAGCAGATGAAACTTTAATAACTGAAACAAAATACTTTCCTATTCCTGTGTTAAACAATCATGGACCCCGTGATACTTCCACGTATAAACAATTCTTGGAAGAACATAATTTCTTTTCTTTGCTAAGCAACACTGAAAGCGGGTAAAAAAATAACTCAAATGCTCACTGCAGGGAATACCAGTTCCTGGAAAGCAAGGCACTGAAACAACTAAACAGCTTACTGAGCATGACGCATTTTAAGTTCCTGTTGCTTGTGCTCCTCGATCTGAAACAATTGTCATAATAGTAATCCAGCAACTTCCCACTCCTATAAAACTCACCCCCAAATCTAGCTGTAAAACCTTAACTATAGCATAACCCATTTCCTATTTTCAGACACTAATAAGATCTTTCCTGCACCAAGTTCTCCTGCACCAACAGGCAAGAGCCGATGGAGCTGTTGCAGTCAAAGTGACCTTGACAGCACCCTGTCCGTAGGAGGAGGGATAGGGGAAGGCTCAGAGGGGTCCACCATATTGAGCTGCCCTGTACTCCTTGCTCTAAAAGCCACATGATGGATGACTTCTGGGCTAAATACTGGGAGTAATCTAGACTGCAACGAGTGTCTGGGTGCCCCCTGTTTTTCTGCCTGGGGCCCAGAGAATCAAAGACCTTTACAGACAGTTGGTTTGTCACTTACTTTTTCCAGTTTGGAGTTTTCTTGAATGATACAGTTTTAATTGTTGTTTGAAAGCTTTCTAAAATTGCGGTGGGCAGTAATCTCACTCACCACACGAGCCAGGGCAGATTATATAGTTTACAAGTGTACATTTCTATGATAGGAGTATATTGTATTGTGTGCCCACCACCCAAAGTCATATGACCTTCTCCCACCCTATATTTGGCGTCCTGTACCCTTTCCTACATCCCCCTACTGCCCTTCACTCTGGAAACCACCATACTGTAGTCTGTGTCTATGAGTTTCGGTTTTATATGCCATATATAAGTGAAATCATATGGTACTTATTAGCTTTTTCTGATTGTTTTTCCTTAGTATACTATTCTTGCAGTCCATCCATGTTGTCACAAATGACAATGAGATAGCACCTCACACCTGTTAGAATGCCTATTATCAATAAGACAGGTAGTAAGAAGAGTTGGAGAGATTGTGGGGAAAAAAGGAACCCTCCTTCACTGCAGGTAGGAATGTGAGCTGGTACAGACACGATGGGAAACAGTGTGGTGGCTATCAAGAAAATTAAGAGTAGAGTTACCATTCTACCCAACAATCTCTCTTCTGAGTTTCTACTTGAAAAAAAACTCAAAAACAATTATTTGCAAAGATATACATACCCCTATGTTCACTGTAGCACTATTCACAGTGACCACGACATGGGAACAACCAAAGTGTCCTTTGATAAAGGATTGAATAAAGATGTGCTACATATACATACTATAGAATACTATTCAGCCATAAGAAAAGTTGAAATACAATAGATATTTCAAATTGCCTTTTTCAGGATAAACAGTTGACCCTCTAGATGAAAAAGCAGGAAGAGGAAGGACATGCATTCCTTAATTCAAGGTCTATGTGTAACAGTGTGCCTGCTAATTGCCAGGGTTGATAGAGTGTGGCAAGGCAACATTTTTCTTCTCACAGACAGATATTGAAGTTGGGCATTTACTATAAAATAATGAATAGATAAATAAGCAATATTATAATGGTAAATGATATTGTAATGAGGGGGATCTGGCCTGCTCCCTGGGCAGAGGACGGGAAGCCCTGAGGCAGCAGAGGAGAGCCCAGGTCCCTGACAAGGAAGGGATCAGGAAGTGCCTAGATGACAGGATCGAAATTGCAACCGAAACTGTGTGACAGACTTTCATACCCTTGGGGGAGGGTAAACAACTAACGTGGATCATGGCAGAGCTTGTGCTGAGCACGCACAAGCTAAAAAAGTCACACACATGTATATCATGGAGATAAACATGGTGACACCCCACCCCAGACAAAGATGCTATGTCCCTGCACATGGCTAAAACCTCCTACCTGCTTCTAAATCACAGTAGCAGGAGGAGGGCCAGAGGCTAGGCAAGCTGACATGCACCAGTCTAGCTCACAGAATTGTCTAGAAAAGTTGGATGCAGCCACATTAGACAGGATTTTGGAGTAGAGCAGAAGACTTAAATGGAGCGTGTGAGGCCATGGCCAAGTTTCCTTCCCCTTGCTAGCCTGATTGGGGGTTAGGGACCCAAGAGTTCCTGGGCCAGTGGGCTCTGGAGATCTTGTGGCCAGGTGACAAGCCCCGTGCCTCTCCCTGCTCAAGAAACATCGGCAGTGCTGATGACTGGTGTTGCATCACTTGGTCCTGCTTGGCCAGGCACACAGATGCACCAGTGAGCTGACAGCCAAATGGATAGGATACAGGTTCTGGGCCAGTGGGCAGCAGCTGCAGGAAAGGGCAGCATGCGGTGAATAGGTCACTGGCGCACATAGACTCCAAAACACGTCTGGAGCCACACTGTGACTAAGAAGCAGCTAAGTCACCTGGATAATCCTACTACAGCCACCTGCATATCCCAAAGGACAGTATTTATAAATGGGAGAAAGAATTCCAGGCTCAGCCTTGAACTGATCTGATGAAGGGTGGAGGGATTATTTGTCTATAGATAATTTAGAGGAAATGGCTTTGCAGCGGAAGCCCATTCTTCTTCCAAAAGTGTATATACTTCATATAAAATACTTTCCCTTTTTTTTTAAGATTTTATTTATTTATTTTTAGAGAGAGGAGAAGGGAGGGAGACAGAGAGGGAGAGAAACAGCAATGTATGGTTGTTCCTCACATGGCCCTCACTGGGACCTGGCCTGCAACCCAGGCATGTGCCCTGACTGGGAATCGAACCGGGACCCTTTGGTTCCCAGCCTGCGCTCAGTCCACTGAGCTACACCAGCCAGGGAAATACTTTCCTTTTTTAACCAAACCTTTGCCACTAGAATGTATGGGCGGCAGACAGCAGAATCCCATGTGGCTGTTCGGCAACACTAGGATAAATAAAATAGGGTGAAGAGGTAGAACAACCTGTCAGGTTTGCTTAGATTGGTGGTACAAGAAAGTCTCTTCCGAGGATGATATCTGAGTATAAGAACAAAAGAACAAAGGCGTAGGGAGATTTTTTTTTAAGTTGCTACATTTCCAGATTTCTAGTGCCATCATGAAATCCTATGCCAAGGAAAAGGAGAAGGACCAGGAGGAGGGGAAACACTAAAAGATATTACATATAAAGCCATTGCCAATTCTTTTATGTGCATTTTGTTGTTATACTTTAAACAGCCCTGGGAGGTGAGTACTGTTAGTATCCTCATTATATAAGTGTTAACTGAAGTTAGCAGTGTTTAGTCATTAACCAAGTCATATAATTAGTGAATGGTAGACCTTAGACATTACCCACAATTGTCTAATTAAAAAGCCTACGTTCTTAAGTTAGATACTGTAACGCCAAGAATTTATTACTGCATAGAGAATTACACTCTAGTCTATGATTATGTCTTCCATACTACATTCTTATATTCTTCCTCTAACCCTCCTAAGTTTTGTTAGGTTTGATTATTTAAACAGTAGATGGATAAAATCTATACAAATTAGGAATAATTTCTAAAGGTCTCTCCTTCATTAGAAATTTAGTTTTCATACTTTCCTAACCAACGAAATACCAAAATAAATGTGCTTCCATCATTTTGTTTTTAAAATAGACATGGACATTTAATTACCAGGGAATATGGAGGACATTCCATTCTGTTGACAAGATGCATTTGCTCTTCAAAGTGTGCTGTGTCTGTAGTGTGACTGAAAACAAAACTCTGTCATATACTAGCAAACATAGTGTGGAATACCCTTGCAAGTGGCCTTTTTCTCATATAGAAATCTGACTATAGAAGCTCCTGCCTGAGGGTCAGTGTGGAGTAGTTGTGTTCATTGATTAAAAAAAAAAGAAAATAAACTAAAGACATATCAGGACAGAAGGCAACACAAATAAGGGCTTTCAAAGGCATCTAATGATGAGATTTCTTCAGGGCACACACAATTGTCTTAAGCTTCTAAACTTCACATAACAGATCTTTAAGTAATCTCAACCTCATTTCAGTTTTACGAGATACTATCATTCCTTGCAGGCCATGAAGAAAAAGTGGAGGTTTTCAAACCTAAATTGAACAAAGAAAGACTATCCTAGTAAAAACAAAACAAAGATTTGGTTTTACAAGTCCATATAAATATGGCTCATTGTAGCATCTTTGCTTTATCTGACATCGTAGGTGATTGAACTGCCTTTTATTTTAGATGTCATATGCCACAATGTCCTCAACTCCAGATCCCCTAAGAAATGAATAAAGTAGAAATGTCATCTGAAATGTGACTTTCATAAGGTTCATCCTCCACCCTTTAGACATAGCATGATGTCTTTAATTAATGGGTCATTTTAATAGTCTGCGTAAAGTCTAGATGGTCTCAATCTCTTTGGACAACATGGTTGTATAATTAGAGTTAGCATAGCCCTTTGTGTTAAACTAGAAAGATATTTTGTTTCTGTCCTGTGTGATTGCAAACTGTGCCTTATCCTTTTTTGATGACAGAGACAGAAAATAATACACTCAGAAAATCAATGCCCACATCTCATCCTGAAGATCATGGAAATCTGCTTTTACAAAGATAATGCATCTGGCATAGTGAATGAAATTGGTGCTGCTAAGTGGAGTTTGTGGAAGGTTGGTGACATCCAGGATCCGTAGCTCTACTGTGGGAGCCAGCCTGGTGAGATAAACGGAGACACCACAGGGATCCCAGCAGTGCACTCTTTCTACACTTCAGGGTGGCACTTAGTTTCACAAAGCCCCACGCCACCATGATGTAATTTTTTAAATTTCCTATCTTGGCTGTTGAAAAGAGCTGTTTCTAAAGCTGTGACTTGGCTTTCACCACTATCAGAGCCCTTATGCAACAAAACAATTATGTAACTTGTGGTGTAGGAGGATGTACAGATCACAAGTATGATTATCCCAATTATATATTTGGCATATTAGTTTTTTTTTAATGCCACATAACAAATAACCAGAAATCTAGCAACTTACGTGAACACACACTTATCTGAAAACTTTCATGGCTTAGGATTCTAGAAATAACTTGGTTCAAGGTCCTCGCGTGGTTGCAATCAAGATGTAGGTCAAACTGAATTCACATCCGGAAGACTGATGGGGGAATAACGCAGTTCTAAGTTCCCTCAGGTGATTGGCAGAATTCATCTCTATGCAATTTAGGACTGAGGTTCCTGTTTTCTTGATGGCTGTTGGCCACTCTCTGCATCTAGAGGCTGCCCATTGTTTCCAGCCTTGTGACCCTCTTTAAAGGCTCTCACATAATATTTTAGCTTAGTTCTTCAGTCTGTGGGAGAGTTTTTCTCTTCAGTTTGATCAGATGGGAGTGACATCCCTTTACCTATTCTGTAGAGTAAAATATAATAAAAGGAATGAACGTTCATCACTATTATAATTTTTTAAAGGAACAAGTCACAGGATCCACCAGAATTTAGGAGAAGGGGATCAAACTAGGATGTAACTCATTAGGATCACCTAAATGTGATGTGCCCCATTTGAGCACCAGATAAATTCCCCTCGCCTTGAACAAGATAGTATTTTTTTTTTCAATAAAATTGCTTGCATTATTTTCAAGCAAGGGGTAAGTAACAGCCAGAGGATTTGGATGCCACATATCCATGTTCATCAGAACATTGATTAGCATTGGAAGAGTCAGTAATCATAACTTCTCTCTTCATCCAAGTTAAATAAAACGAACAAAAAAATGAGTTTCTGAGAGAGAGAAATAAAATTTCATTTTTTTGTTGTTAAACATTGCTTTGAAAAAGTTAATTTTAAAACCAAATGGGCTTGTTAACATGACCTGAATGAACTTAGTCCTCCCCAAAACATGCAGTCCTCACCCACTTAGTCCTGTTCTGCTTACGGCATGTCAGTGAAGCTGCCCCGCATGCTTTTTGGCCCCAGATCAGCACAGGAAAGGACTGAGTATGCACAGCGGCCTCCGTCAACTCACCAGTGAGCGAATGTTCCCATCTCTCCGGGGGATGAAGGGATTAGGGTAAGTAGTAAGAAGACAATCCAGGAATTTTAATTATCTCTGTGCTTATACCCTGAATATTAATATGTGATTAATGCATTATATCTGTGCTTATACTATAAAGATGAATCTAATATCAGAATCACCATGAGTAGTAACTAGAATCAGACATACATGAATTTTGAAGTAAGCATTATCAAAACTAACCTTTTTTTCACTTTTCTCAACTTAGGTAACTATTTTGTCTTGGTTTCTTCTATCTAAATTGGAGATCCTAAATATTATTTACCTCATGAGGGTTTGTTGTATTAAATAACTATAATGGATAGTAAAGTCCACACCAATAATCTCACTTCTGGAATTATATCCACAGGAAATGAAATCTGGACCATGAAGAAATACCTGCATATTTCACAAAAACCAAGATACGGAAACAATTGTAAATGCCTGTTGGATAAATATATTAAGAACATCACACACACATACACACAGTGGAATATTATTCAGCTTTAAAAAGAAGGAAATTCTACCATTTCTGACAAAATATATGAACCTAGAGAACATTATGGCAAGGGAAATAAAGCAGAAGCAGAAACACAAATACCGCAGGGTCTTATTTGTATGTGGAATCTAAAGAAGTCGACTACAGAGAAGGAGGGAGGAGAGTGGTAGTTGCCAGAGGCGGGAGGGTGAAGTTGAGGAGATATTCACCAAACGGTACAAAGTTTCAGTTATACAATATGAATGAGTTCTGGAGATCTAATGTACAGTATGTTGATGATAGTTAATACTGTATTATATACTTGAAACTTGCTGAGAAGGTAGACCTTAAGTCTTCCCATTAACGCACACACAGACACTACACACATAGAATTATAACTGTGTAGAAGTGATGGGCATTATTTAGATTATGATGATCTTTTCATAAAGTATGTATATATCTACATATATACAGTTTGTATATGTCATAAATATCTCAATCAAATTGTTTTGAAAAAAAGTATATAGAGTTCTCAAAAAGTTGGTGAATGGTTATTATTATGAGTAGTATTGTAGTCACTTAAGCATTCTTTTGGTTTCTGTAGTGATGTATTGCTTGCTTCTGGGTCCATATATTGGATGCATTTTTATTTTATTTTATTCCTTATCACTATCTTCCCTCTAAATAAGGATGTGGTATGAGTGACTAAGCATCACATTTTGTTTTTTTCTGTTTGTTTTCTTCTTTGACTACTTAGAGATGTCAAGTAGTATCATTACCTTAATTTCCCTTCTATAAAGATAAATCTGAAAACTAGATTGTGAGCATCTTTGATCAACCATTAAGTATCTATTGTAAATAGTGTTGCTATGAACATAAGGGTGCATAACTTCTTTTGAATTGGTGATTTACAATAGCCAAGTGCTGGAAACAGCCTAAGTACCCACCAGTAAATGAGTGGTTCTAAAACGATGATACATTTACACAATGGAATACTTGCAGCAGAAAGAAAGAAGGAGCTCCTACCCTTGATGACAGCATGGATGGAACTGGAGAGCATTATGCTAAGTGAAATAAGCCAGGAGGTGAAAGACAACTACCATATGATCTCACCTATAAGAGGAATCTAATCAACAAAACAAACTAATGAACAAAATACAACCACAGGCATGGAAACAAGAAGTAGACTGAAACTGACCAGAGGGAAGGAAGAAGAGGGATAATGGGGGAAAGAATTAGTCAAAGAACATGTATGAATGACCTACGGACGTGGACAACAGTGTGGGAATTGACTGTGGGAGCAGGGGGTGGGATGGGCAGAAGAGGGCAAAGGGGGGAAATTGTGACAACTATAATGGAATAACAATAAAAATAATATAAAATAAATTAATAAAGGTAAAAAACGTTAAATATCTGATACTAAAGTTTGCTTTTTCTCTTGAAATCAAATTCTCCATCCTCTTCTGTAAACTTCCTTGCTTTCTTAGATAAGTAAAACTGCCATTCTTCCTGTGCTTCATTTCTGAAACTTGAAATCTTTCTGATTCCGCCTGCTTCTCTCCCCATTTCTAGGTAATTTTTTGTATGTTCTATCGATTAAAATTAGTCTGAACTTCTCAGATTTATTTATATTTTTCCATTGTCGAAACCACAGTCCATCCCTACACTTACTCTATTTTGTGGACAATGGCAAACATTTCCAAGCAGTCAATTTTGTACCTGTCTTTTCTTGTTCCATTAGATCCCCTATAGTTGCTAGAGCAATGTTACTGAACACAGATTAACACATGTTAAACCACATATAAAACCATACAAACATTGCATTTAAAATATAATAATGTACATGTGCCCATTTGTCATCTGATGATCTTCACAATCCATAATATAATTAATTCAAGTTTATCACCAGCTTTTCTCTTAAACAAATTCTCAAATTCTCTACTAGGTCTGTTACAAATGCTAATGTCATGCCTTTTCCATCACATCGTTTCCTTCATGAGGTCTTCTCTGACTTAAGTCAGTCTTTCACAGTGACTGTTCCTTTGAGTTACCATATCATCCAGTGGTATCACACTAGTACATGGCATGATGTCTCTGTTTCTTCATCTGAAAACTGAGGGGAAAAGCATCCATCTTAGAAATGGAACAATGGATGTAAGGTGCCAAGTATAGTGCCTTTCCTATGTTAAATACTGAAGGAAGTTTCCTTATCCTTTCTTCTACCTCATAAAACTCTACTAATAGCAGCAAAGAAAGTGATATAAATAACTAGAAAGTTAAGGGGTAAAAATAGTAAAACAGAGAGAAAATAAAGGGAAAGAGAAGAAATATAGTTGTTGATATCTGTGTCCAAGAAAATAAGTTTTTCTTGCACTTTATATTTTGTGCACACATTTTTGATACTGGTAAGACCAATAAATGTTTATTGATTAAAGATGAATTGAGTTCTTTTATATCTAAATGCATGTGGCATTTGCAACATGATGATGAATTAATATGAAGTATCACATCATTGAATAAAATATGTTTTAGAAGGATAAATGATTCCAATAAGTCAGATGTAGTATATGGATCAATATGAATACTAAGAATGAAATCATCTATAATATATTTCAAATTCTTTTTAAGGATTCTCAGGTAATAATTTGTGGGAGGTAACATCATCAGAAATTTAACAGTAATCATTTATGTTAAAAGAAAGGATTTATGATAGGTATATTTTTATTCATGAAATAGATAAATTGGAATAATCCATCATTACTGTCCAGAAAAGTTTGGTTTATTATAATTTATTTTATAGAGTATTCTGTAGGAAATAGAGTTGGCTAGCTTACATTTTATTATTAGAATCACATCATTTTTACTCAATAATACTCAGCTGCCAAAAATGTAATGTTATGAAAAAGAGACCTGTAATATATTAAGAAAAAAAAAAAACTTTTAATATTTCTTACTCTGTGTGATTAAAGTAAACTTTAAAATTTAAATTCAGAAAACAGAGTTCTGACTTATTCCCTTTATTGTCACAGGTCAAATCATTTAAAATATCAAATCAGAGCTGTGGTCAGCACATAACAATGGCCTGATGCAAACGCAATGATCTTTTTCTAATGATGACGATCTGCATAATATTTTGACTTCACAATCCCAAATATCAGCATCATAAAGTGTTATTCATTCACTCATTAATTAAAGCAGTCATTTTCGAGGGCCTATAATGTGAACTGTGCTAGAAACTGTGAACAAAAGTAGATGAAAAATAAGGATTTTTTACTATATAACTATATCTGAAGAAATTTTAGTCTGTCTAGAAAAATTTTAAAAATACTAACTACATACAGACATAAACATATTACAAATATATTATTGTTAAGTTATGTACATTATGCAATACATTAAGGACTTCTAACACAAGGTAAAATATTACAAAGAGAGACACTACAGACAGCCATTCTGATGAAGAATTTCAAATTTCTGAAAAGCCGTAAAAGATTCTAGGAGACACAAGATACTTCATAGAACTAGACCGAGTACTCTATTTGGAGGAAAAAATAAAAAAAAAGAAGGAAGGAAGCAATGGCAAGAAGATCTGGAATACTTAGTGGTTGTAACAGGATTCAATGGGCCTTGTTGCCAAAGCTGCAAATTGAGTGTATTGTCATTTGTATTTGGGAAATATATTATGAAACTCATAAATTGGTGTGAGAATTAAATTGAGGTTACATATTAAATCTGGATCACAAAGTTAAGGGGTTGGTCAGGGAGAAAAGTTTTAAAAGCATTTGTATAGTTCTGGCAAAGAATAACAAAAATATGAAATTACCACAGTATAGATAGAGATGTGATATATTCAAAGGAGCAGGGATAATTGATAGCCATACCAAGAAAAAGTTACTCTCTTGGGAATGAGTAAATGACAATGTTTTTTAATCCTAAATGTTTTCATAGCAACAACAATAATATTACTCTATTAAAACTTTAAAAATATTTACTAAAACTTTAAGATTTTATTATAATAAGAATACTACTTATATCGTTCTTGGTTGAATGCAGTATGTTATTTAATCCTTGAAAAAAACCCTATGAAAGAGAAACTATTATTAACTCTATTTGAAAAAAAAGAAATTAGTTTTTAATAAGTTAGTAAATGATGGAACTGGAATTCAACCTCTATCTTTTTCATAGGCTGAAATCTTATATTACTGCTCCTGAAATAAATCTCATTAAAAAATTAATGTTGAGCTTAAAATTTTAAAACTGAAAAGTTAAATCCTAGTTCATTTGTTTTTAGTACTATTATATTTTATTACTTTTGCTATTATAGTCGTCCCCACCTTTTGCCCCTTTGCCCATTTGCACCCAGCGCCCCCCACCACCAGGCAATCCCCTTACCGTTGTCCACGTCAGGGGCTCACACAAATAAGTTCCTTGGCTAATCCCTCACCTTCTTTTATCCAGTGCCCTCCTCCCACTCCCCTCTGACAGCTGTCAGTCTGTTTCTTATATAGTTGGTATTTATTATTCAAGGACCAATAAAATTCTATTATTATAGAATCATTTTATATTTCCAGTCTAAGTTTGGGGCACGATATAGTTTTGAAAATATAGAAAGTTATCAAAATGTCAAGTCAAATGAATTTTTGTGTGTGTTTTTATCTATATTTTGATAACTCCTTTCCTTGTGGCTCAATGTTGCTTCCTTATAGACTTCTTGGACTAGTTTATGTTTTCAATGTCATTGTTCTATTTTTCGTTTTTCTACACCTTAAGATTAGAGAGACTGCAAATTACTTTCATCCTTTGGTAGGTGATTCTCCCTCTAGTGGACACTGACCTGAACCTGTCCTCGTGTCCCCATGGCATCTTGGAGAACTTGACAATTTTAGAAGAAGATACGTGCAGTGCCAGCCATGATTTTTTCTGGCTGGAAACTCCAGTGTCAGATGTGATTAGGTACAGGAGGGTAAAAATCCTCTGTCTCTACTGTTTGCATTTTGATGGATTAATTAAAGAGCAAGAAAGCCAGTGAATGATGTGACAGTCATTTCAGGTAACAAGCAATGCTGCCTAGGGCCTGATAATTTTAGGACAATTAATCACCAAAATATGGATTCTCCAGGACCAAAGTTCATGTAGATATGAGCAAAAATCCCCCCTTACGTTATGATTTTTAAGGACCCATTATCTAGCAGTCTTTTCTCTCACAGCAATTCACCATTGTATCTGAACCTTCTATCATTAGAGACATTTTTAAAAAATATTTTTATTGATTCTAGAGAGGCAGAGGTAAAGAGAGAAACATCTATTCGTTGCCTTCCACATACCACCTGAACAGGGATTGAAACCGCACCACAGGCCTGTGCCTGGACCAGGAATCGAAGCCCCGATGTTTTGGTGTGTGGGGCAATGTTCCAACACACTGTGCCACACTGGCCAGGGCTAGAAATGTTTTGTTGTAAAAGGATGACCATTAAATTTATGCCCAACCTGGGACACTTTGGGGCATAAAAGGGCATGTCACACTGGAACAACTGGGACCATTAACTGTCATGGAAAAATCAATATGTATGGTATTGTCACCCTAGGATGGAGCGTCTCTTGAGAGGTCCCTGTTAAAACACAGATATGGTACCTGTAAGGCTAACTTAATTTGTTCACTTGGTCACATAACTGATCTGTTCAACTCATCAGTGAGCAGAACTTGGAAGGAATGGAAGATAGCATATGTAAGCCTTGATCTGGAGTAGAGAGGCTTGGTAAGAATAAAGAATGGAGACTTCATGAGGAAATGAGTTCAGTTAAGGTGTTTATGAGTGAAACACTGAAATAGAAGCTGCAATTAAGAATAATGAAAAGAGGAGGAAGTATGGGAATAATCGTTGCAGTTTATCCTACCATGGATCCCAGATTTGGTTGACAACTCTGATGGAGATCTGTCTCTAAAGCTCGGCCTCACCTTAGGACATTTTTGGTTTATGTGTCTCACACTTAATGTTTAAATGAGTTTTTCTCCAAGTAGGTTAACTAATTTGTATTTTATGCAGCAGATTTTAGGTCAGGTCTGTAAAACTCAAATTGCTTTCCTCATTTAAACTGCCTTCAGGCATGTATTCATATGTATTTCCTGATAAACTTACACTTCCCATGGACTTATTTAAACATCAAAAATTTTTAAATAACTTAGTTTAAAATAATGATGAAGTAAAAAAAAGAGGGTTGTTCCACATATTTTACTAAAAATTAAAATGAGGTAATATGAGTACTAATTATCCCAAACTAGAAAAAAATATGAAGTAAGACAATACAAATGAAAAAGAGTAGGAAGGTAACAGAATTTTGTACAGTTCTTGGAATATCTGCCTTGTACCTCCTAAGAGTTCTAAAAGAAAAGTTCCATGAGACCAGTGAAATAGGCAAAGGATACTTTTTTCAAGAATACTGCAATCAGGGAGAAAGTTTGACATTAACTCCACTGAAACAAAAAGTGCAGTGATGTTTTTAAAACAGGGTGAGATAATGAAAGAGTCCTTGAAGATATTCGGTAGACATTAGTCAATGTGTTTAGGCCACCTGTGTTTGCTAATCATCACTTACTGAAATTAGACCCTTACCCTCCCACAGAGTCAGGGACATAGGGACCTTGTCTTTCTTAATGATTACATTTCAAAAGGATGGCTCCCAGGAACTTGAGAAAATCATTTCTGGACTGTGAAAGATTTACATCTCAAAGGGGCAGGATAATCTATAATTGAAAGCTTTCTGCCCTGGCTGGTGTAGCTCAGTGGATTGAGTGCGGGTTGCGAACCAAAGGGTCCCAGGTTCGACTCCCAGTCAGGGCACATGCCTGGGTTGCAGGCCAGGTCCCCAACGAGGGCCATGTGAGAGGCAACCATACATTGCTGTTTCTCTTCCTCTCTGTCTCCCTCCCTTCCCCAATCTCTAAAGAGAAATAAAATCTTAAAAATAATTGAAAAAATAATAAAGCAATTCTAAGAAATTAAAAAAAAATGTTCTAATGTAAATGTTCTAAGGTAAGTGAGGTCAGAGGCCTACAGTTCAAAAGAAATCTGCCTATAGTTTAGGTAAACTCAGGGGAACTTGTAGATCACCTTCGTCAGAACTGCTTGTGGTGTGTTTGTACAATAAACTCAGGGTTCATGGTCTACATTGCGCCACCTTTCTTCTCTGATGGACTAGGCTATCAGAAGGGTAAGAGGGATCAAAATGCAAATAATCACATAATTAAAACTATTATTGACATTTTTATATTATTTTACCTCTGTCCACTTGTTGTGACCATCTCCAAAAATATCTTCCCTTCATAAGCTCCCAAGTTATCTTTTGCTTGCCCTGCCTCTGCGTCCCCAACTTCAGCTGTGTCCTCTAGTCTAATTACTGGGGTGGCCTGGGTGGACAAACTGGTGTGAACAATAGAAGCACACTACCATGAACCTCTCATGACAGAACCTTTTATTTTTATCAAGAGTACACAGCAGACACATATTTCACCAAAAGGACACAAAATAAAATGTCCATACCAAAACTTATAATTATAAGAAAATTTATAATTAAAATAAATCATAACACTGTAGAAAAGGGCCCTAACATCAATATTCTTCACCAAGGAACTCAAAGATAAATTAGCATGTTATTTCATTTCTGGGTAAGATTTGACTTTAAATCTCTAAATTAAACCATAGTTTTATTTGAATTTTCAGATGGTAATATTAAATAGAACCACATATCGACAAATAGCACATGCATTAGGTACTCTGAATCCTAGCTTTGTACTTTATATAAAGCAAACTATGCCCAAGTTTCACTTATGGCTATAAGTAGTCATCTTTCATAAAAGTACCTTCAAGTATCTTTATTTGGAATTTGCAAAGCATCAGGAATAAGCATGGCCTCTTATATTTTTACATACAGAGATATCATATATTTACTGAGTAGCTATTTTGTTTTCAGCACTGACATAAGCAATTAGGGGATATCAGATAATTCCAAATCGCTATTATATATGCTGATATTCTCTTATAAGCTTTTAATCATGTTTTAAAATATAGGTAATATTTACTTATTTGAAGCATTGTGTATTGAACTATAAAACTGGATTTTGTGGGACATGTAGAAAGGACTAAAAAATGAGATTCTTCACTGAAAAAGAATTAAGTTTTTCCTTAAGAGGTATATACAATTTGAAGTCAGTTATTGGGTTTCTGAAATAGAGCAGCCATTGTGCTAGAAGATGGAGATATGAATATGACTATGATCCCTACCTGCAGGAAGCCTTTAACCTGGAAACAGATCATTCACGACAATTTGGCATAGTAATAGACATGTAGGGGGCTGCGATCTCAGCATAAAGAGTAGGGGTGTCTATCTCAGATGTGGGCTACATAAGTGTGAGACAAAATTTCCTGTAGAATTAATTTCTCAACTAAAATTTAAAAGATATTTTTAATTTGTTCTAGGTGGCAGAAGAAAGCATAACTACAGTAATTAAGGTTTGAATCAACGTACTTTAGGAGCACCATGAGTTTAGGGTAAGGATCTGCTTCTGCTCATGGAGAAAGAGCCGAAATCTCTGTAGCACTCTCCATAAGAGCAAATACTGGATGTGTGATCAGTGAAGGCCTGCACAGATGGGTGAATCAACAAATGAAGTGATAGCATTTGCAGGAAACTTACAACCGTGTTCTGATGACAACAAAAGTGGTGAGGCTGTTTCTGGCAGAGATATGGCTGGACAAGATATGAATTACACCGCAGATATACCCATGTGCCAAACTAAGGAGCAAATTTAGGTTGGAATCTGCTGGAGAAGCCAACATAGAAGAGGGATACCTGTGTAGTGTATTCTCAGATGACTAAGTTTCAGTTACATCTAGAGAGTGGAGAAAGCCTTCTACCACATAGTTGAGGGTTTAAACTATGTTTTCTTAGTCATGTTGTGAAATTCCCAGAGCATTTATTGGAAAGGGATATGAGGGAGCATTGATGGTCAGTGC
The DNA here is from genome assembly GCA_004026765.1 of Micronycteris hirsuta. Lineage (NCBI taxonomy): Eukaryota > Metazoa > Chordata > Mammalia > Chiroptera > Phyllostomidae > Micronycteris > Micronycteris hirsuta. Next base: position 8,727 of record PVJI01005359.1, on the reverse strand, counting down.
ACCAGGGTTGAATGAATCAGGGCAGTCAGGTGGTAAGCTTAAAATACTGAGTAAGATGAAATAAAGGGGAGGTGGGACTCTTCTTTCTTTAGTGATTGGGGCAGGTGCAAGATAGAAGATAGGTTTGGGACAGACCTCAAATATCCCCTAAGTTGTCCAGTTCTTTAATGGCCAAGAACTAATAGTGTTTATATCACAGAGGATGTTAACTGTCAGAACGTGGGACTTTGACTCACATACTTTCCCATAGAAAACACAGGGTCATACTTTAACGGGCGTTAAAAGAAGAAATTAGAGCCCGGCTGGTGTAGCTCAGTGGATTGAGCACGGGCTGGGAACCAGAGGGTCCCGGTTCGATTCCCAGTCGGGGCACATGCCTGGGTTGCGGGCCAGGTCCCCAGTGAGGGCCAAGTGAGAGGCAACCATACATTGCTCTTTCTCTCTCACTTCTCCTCTCTCTGAAAATAAATAAATAAAATCTTTTTTTTAAAAAAAAGAAGAAATTAGCCCGGCTGGTGTAGCTCAGTGGATTGAGCGCGGGCTGGGAACCAGAGGGTCCCGGTTCGATTCCCAGTCGGGGCATATGCCTGAGTTGCGGGCCAGGTCCCCGTGAGGGCCATGTGAGAGGCAACCATACATTGTTCTTTCTCCCTCCCTTCTCTCTCTGAAAATAAATAAATAAAATCTTAAAAAAAAAAGAAGAAATTAGACAAACCCTTCTAATAACAAGAGATAAGCTTACTTGGTATTTACTACCTATATGCATTCAGTTACCTTATCCATGTCAATTCCTTTCATACCTGCCATAGTCTTTTACTTCTTCCATTTTAATGCTTAGAGAATTTAGTACAGAGCAATAGAGTGCCCGGCTCAAGGTTATACAGATAGTAAATTGTAGAGCTGGGGTTCAAACACAAAGAGTCTAACTGACAATATTGTACTTTTGAATACTGCCCCTTGCTACATGTGAATGAAATTTTAACTACCCATGTTACTAAATGTTTAACAAACTTTTGTTAATAAAATATTACTATTATGTTTATATATAAATAGTATATTTAATAGTATCAACATAAAAAGACATTTTAAGTTGCATGATACATTATACAATTTATATAAATAAATATTTATTAGCAAAATATTAAAATTAAACCATAAGTTTCACTCCCTTCTATTAAATCCAAAAGGTTTTTCTTCCTAAAACTGAAACCTAAAATATGTGTACATTTCCACTTACTGTGTTAGCCCTACATTTTGGAAGACTTCTTTACTTCATCATGTTTTTAACATATATGTGTGTGTGTGTGTCTAAATCACACATGCACAAAATCTCTGTTGGCTTCACAGTTAGAATGAATAAATAATAAAGAACATATGCATTGGAAAGTATGGCTGTTAATGGCGGATTTCCCATAGCCATGGAAGGCTGTTTCCTAAACCACACACTCACACACAATATGGAGTGCATTGTGGTTTAGGAATTTCCTCTGTCACATATAACAGTTGCTTGGGGTTATGTCAGTGTATTATTACCAGCATTGCAGCAAATAGCTGTAAGCATAAAGTGCACCTTGCTTTGCCATCAATTTTCCGCACTCGGTGAAGAAGTCGGCAGTATAGTGGAACTCAGACTGGTGGTAAAAAGACTGGCTTTTCAGCTGTGACGACGACAGGCAATAAAGCTACCGCAAAGCTGCGCCTCATGGTTCATGACATTTCCTAAGACAAAGAAAACAAAAAAGGATATAGTATTCAAAGGCAAGGTGAAACATGACATCAGGCACATGCATCAACCCAGAGATTATCTCTGTTTCCTTCCTTTCCTCCTCTTCCTCTCATCTTTCCATTTCTATTCTCTTCTTTAGTGTGGTGCTAAAATCATCAGTGCATATTTGAATGCCATGTCACAAAACCCAAAGAACACAGGATGATTTTTAAATAAAACATCAATTCTCCTTGAAAAGTTAATAATCATTTTTTCTTTCAATTTACTTATAATTTTGACATACTTGTTAGGTTTCTCCATTTATCATTAGTAGATAGCAAAATTATAGGTCTTTAAGGAATTTTTTTAGCACTTAAGTGCTTGTAAAAGCATGTCTCATGTTTTCCTTTGTGATTCATTAACTAAGAGATGGTTAACTTCTCGGAACTGAGGGGAACAGCTATAGCATGTATGGGCCTTTATTGTACTAAACATGGCAAATTAGAGAAAATAATAAATGGAACAATATCAGTCAACTTTTTAAATAAGGTAGCTTCTACTAGTTTTCATTTGAGCAAATTCTGTGGTCTTTTTTGGGAGTAGTAAAATACAGGCCAGTACTCTAAACGTCCATGTTTACAAAGGAAATGAGTAGGAAAGAAACCTCAAAAGTTCTGCTCTTTCTCATTGGAGAAGAGGTGTGTGTTTGCAAATGTGATTTCCTGCTGCATATTCCTAGTGAAAAGATGAAAAAAATGGGAATATGCCTTCTCCCCCCACAGGGGAGTTGGCTACAGTTTTTATGGATATCTGCCTATGTTTGGCTTTCAAAATCTACCCAGAAATCAAAATGCAAAGATAAACTTTATAATACTTTCTTATAGAGCATATCCTCAAATATTAATTACATTCTTTTTATCTTTATTAATTTTTATTGTTGTTCAAGTACAGTTGTCTCTATTTTCACCCCACCACACACCCCCTCCCCACCCATCCCTGCCTCCCACCCTTGAACCTACCCTCTTTGGATTTGAACATGTTTTGAAATGTATTATGTTGTACATGTGGTATTTAATGCTGCTTGCCAATAATTCACATTTCCCTTTCTTCCTGTGCACAGGGTGATATTATATGTCTCCTCACCCTAAAACGAAGTATTACCACATATTTTTCTATGGCCAATGATGTCTGCCTACAAGTCACAGCCTTCATTCTTCCCCTTTGCAGTAATCGTGGCAGCACATCTTGATAAAGAACTGCCACAGGTTTAAAGCAGTCCAGAATGCTGAGCCATAAAACGGAAGTCAAATGGCCTGGTCAGCCACTCACATCTGACATTGCATAGCATGAGGAAGAAATAAACTTTGATTGTAAAGCCACTAAGGTTCTGGTGTTTCTTGTTGTCAAAACATAACAGAGCTTATTCTGAGAGAATAAGTACACCATTTCAAACTCAATTAAACGTCGCATAAAAATCTAAATTGTAACAGCTACATCTCTAAGGTAGTTGTCTAAGACTGGCAGTAACAAATGAGCTAATTAAATATTATATATATATATATACTCATAGTTTAAAAACACTTTATGATATACCCAATAATGATTGACATAATATATGAATATTTTTAAGAGTAGAGAATAAAACCACAGAAACTACAGAGTCAAAAATGTGTTCATCTGACACTGGAACTAAAATGTACATGTACACACACATTTTTCACCACTGATACCTTAACAAAGAAATGGTCACATAAAATTCAGTAAATGGAGGTAGCTGAGAAATGGAGAAACAGAGAGAGATGAAATCGGGCAATATTAAACTGTGAGAAAGGCTCCTAATCATACTCCCATACCTAGAAGCCACATCGGTGTGTAAAACAAAATTTTTATTAATATCATCAAATCTGAAAGCCAACAAGCGTCATGGATATCCCGAGACAATGAACAAGCAGAAGAAACTGGTGCAACATGGGACGCTGGCGCAGCGCTGTGTCACGAGAGAAACTGGGATAAGTCTCCCTGTAAGTTGAATCCCCAGTGCTGTGCACTGGGTTGTGTTATAAATTCCGAGCCGTGGAATACCTATGGGAACAAGAGACACGTGGTCTTATACAAATAAGTATGCCCTTGGTCTAAGTTTATTAACAAATCCTTATAGTGATAAAGTATTATCAAACCAGTGGTAATATAGAGCACACTGTAGCTGACAAAAGAGAGTTCTTCCTGCATTTCAAAATTTCAAAGCAAAGTTCTAAACACTAGAGTATGTGATTGTCAAGATTTTATTAAACATAGACAAAAACATTTGACAGATATCCTGAGGGAAAAAAAGAAAATTATTTTTTTTAAATAATTAATGTAGACACTCAATTTCTCCAAGTTTCTTTGTAGACACCCAATTATAAAACATAACAGTCAACAAAACTGTAATGTCCAAAAATTGAAGAAGTTACACTGTAAAAATTACCATTCAAATATAAGACATTCGCAAATTTGAAATCACTTAAATACAAAACCCACAAGCTCTTCTTTAAACAACAAAAAATAATACTAATTAAATGTCAAATATTAAATGATCAAGAACATCATTTTTAAAGATGTTCTTAATAATAATTAAGATTGTTTTAAAAATATAATGGTAAAGCTATAGTGAAATATTGTGACAAATGAAGGAATGAAATACCAACAGAGAAAAATAAAATGATTTTGGTAGAGGGAAGTAGCATGAGTAAATATTGAAAAGCAGGAATGAATATCATGTTCAGGAAGGACACTGAGCTGTCCATGTCCAAGATCACTTCTGAGGAATCCCGGTAAATAAATTTGAAAAGCTGTACATAAAACACATTAAAATAGAAAATATAAGATATCTGAGCTAGACTGTGAAATAAATTTTTGTTTATTTTCACATATTCTATTCAAATTATGCAAGGTTGCTTAGAAAAGGGAAGAGATAGAATCAAGGAAACTGCGTTTATTATAGTAGTCTCAGTGCTGAAGGTGAGCGCAGGAGCAAAGACAGAATGAATGGGACACAATCAGAACACATCTCGAAATGGAAGAAAGGAAGAAGAGGTGTTGCACTGATGAAATGAGAGAGGGGTGCATTTGCTTCAACTTACAAGTGTTGTGCTGGAATTGTCATGCATCCAACGTGGTAATGTTTAGAAGAGAGTTTGAAATATGAAAGTGGAGCTTATTTTGATTTGAAATTCATCAACATAAAATTGAAACTTGAAGCCAGGAGGATCAACTACTGCTTGAACGATGAACCAAAGATTCATTTACACTCAGAGGGGAAAGAGAAAGAGACAGAGGTGATTAATGAAAGTAAAAGCTGCTCAAGAGGTTTTAAAGAAAGAAGAAAAAATATCACTGTTACATAGGATAAAGGTTATATAATTAATTAATTACTGCATTGATTGACAGTTAACACTGCCAAATGCTTTGTATGTCAAATAGCTCAATCAGGGAAGCAAAACCTCTATGAGTTGTGTTGTAAGGGATTGGTAAAAAAAAAAAAAAAAAAAAAAAAGAGTAGGATTTAAGTCATGCACAATTGTGACGGATGACAGTGTAAAGTCCTGGAGGGGAAGTTGGAGCATTAAAAGAATCGCCAACTGCACATTCTGAGAAGTCAAGTAGAGCAGCCACAAAAGTGTGCCACAAGCTTCTAGATGAATCTACAGGAGGAGCCCATGTGTCCAGACTAGTGTTCACCAGGAACTATTCAGGGAACAGATTTCTGGGAAACAAAGTTCTCATCTAACCAAATTCATAATATAAAGTTATAGCACAGGCATAAAAATAGCAAAGCTTACAAACTCTGGAAGATTTCATATTTAGAAATTACTTTATTAATTGTTCCTTCTGTAGAGATATGACAAACTAAGATTTCAAGGAATTGGGATAAAAATGGCTTGTTATATATTATTGTATATAGAAACTTTGTGGGATTATATCCTAAGAACCCTGAAACATCAATCCAAAAGAACCTATGCATCCCAATGTTCATAGCAGCACAGTTTACTATAGCTAAGTGCTAGAAGCAACCTAAGTGCCTGTCAGTAAATGAATGGATCAAAAAACTATGGTACATTTACACAATGGAATACTATTCAGCAGAGAGAAAGAAGGAGCGCCTACCCCTTGCAACAGCATGGATGGAACTGGAGAGCATTATGCTAAGTGAAATAAGTGAGGTGGTAAGGGACAAATACCATATGATCTCACCTTTAAGTGGAACCTAATTAAAAAAAAAACAAGCAATCAAAATATAACCAGAGACATTAAAATTAAGGACAATCTGGCAGGAACCAGAGGGGAGGAGGAAGGGGATAATGGGGAGAGGGGGGAAGGGTTTTCAGGAACAACTATAAAGGACATATGGACAAAACCAAGGGGGAGTGGAAGCAAGAGAGAAAGGTGGGGATGGCCGGGGTGGAGGCGGGGGAGTGGTGAGGGGTGAATGAAGAGAACTGTAATTGAACAATAAAGTAATTTAAAAAAAAAGAAACTTTGTAGCAATAAAAAAGATAGTTAAAAGCAGTGGCAGAGTTCATGCAAAAACTGATGGTGATGTTGATAAATGAGATTAATTTGTATTTAGAAAAAAGGGATATACACCATTTAAGACATTTTATTTTCATACTTTTAAAATGATGCACAGTGTAACAATAAAGTGCCTACACACTAGAGTCAGGTGAATTTCAGATGAGTTACATATATTCCGTGAACTTCAGTTTCTTAATGTTTACTGTGAAGATAATAATAGTGTTTTTTCATATCATTGTTAAGAGAGAAAGAACTATGTCACTAGACTTGGAGTATAACAATAGTGCAGTATTACCAACTTTGCATTAATAATGATATTAATACTGCAGTTTTCACATTCAAATTGATGTAGGAGTGACGACTGTGTTTCATATATATCAAAGGAATTGCAATGCTACTTAGACTAGATTTGATCAGCAAAGTATTTTTCTTTTCTATCAGTGCCTTTGGAATGAATTTCTATTTGTAAATGTGTTTAGCTTGTTTTAACTGAGAAGTTATCAGATTGAAGAAAAGACATATGGTGTAGATATGCAATGTGTTCATTGAATTTGTTGTGTAGCCATATCTGGAAATTAGAGGGATATGGTAACAATAAGTTGAATCAACCAAATGATAACAAATTAAATTGTGAGAAAACCTAAAATTATTGATGATCATGAACCAATGGTTATTATAGAGACATAATAACTCATCTACCTCGGAAAGATTCCTGCACTCTATATAATGTAAATCTACTATGAAAAATACTATGTCTTGTGATTTTGTTTTCCTCCACTCAGTTTTTGAGATATTCTCACAGATAACTTTAGAATCTGGAGTGTTAAGAAATTTATTAACATCCTGGTTGGTGTGTATTAGTTGGTTGGAACATTGTTCTGTAACTTAAGGGTCACAAGTTCAATTCCCAGTCAGGGCGCATACCTAGGTTGCAGGTTCAATATCCAGTCCTGGAGCATATGGGAAGTCAACTGAACTATGCTTCCCTCTCATTGATGTTTTTCTCTCTCCTTTCCTCTCTTTATAAAACAATGAATAATATTCTTGAGTGTGGATAAAAAAATCAAATATAATAATATGCACCCTGCATTTCTGGCAACTATTTTTTAAATACTATTTCTTTTATTTAAATTTATGTCATAATAGCTCCAGGCTGATATACTATCATTAGCATTGTTAACCACTACTATTTTATATCTAATACTCTATGATTTAAAAAAAATTACCTGTATTATTGATCTTCACATATTCGTTGTGATACAGTGCACATATTTTGCCATCTGTATTGGCTCATAAAAATACAGTGCTAATGAAGAATATATAGACTATGCAGTAAAAAAAATTATGATTAAAATGTCATTCTGGAATTAGGATAGCCAAAATAGTCTTCAAAAATAAGAAAATTGGCAAGACTCAGAGATATTTCAAACCTGCTACAAAGCTGAAATGATTGAGACTATACTGCCATAATGACAGATTTTAGAGTCCAAAGAGTATCTTCACATTTATGCCAGTTAATTTTCACTAATGATGCCTAGGCAATTACCTAGTTATGTGAACTGGGGAAGGAGCATACTCTTCAACAAACAGTGCTGAGACAACTGGGTATCCATATGCAAGAAAAGAAGTTGGAACCCTTGTTTGCACCATCCAAGAAAATTAATTCAAAATGGATCATAAGCCTAAATATAAATGCTAAAACTAAGAAACACCTGGAAGAGAATATATGAACATATGTCATCCTGAACTTGGGTTAGACAATGGTCTCTTGAATATGATGTCAAAACAATGAGCAATAAAAATTGATAAACTGGACTTCATAAAAGAAGTTAAAAACTTTGTTCATAGAAGGCCACCATTAAGAATGTGAAAAACAATCCACAGAGTAGAAGAAAATATTTGCAAATCATATAGTTAGCAAAGTTTATATATTGAGAATTTATAAGTAACCCCTACAATTCAATACAGAAAAACAAAAAATCCAAAACAAAAATATGCACATTATTTAAATAGATTTTATCCAAAAAGATATATCTATATATGATACATTATGGGAGATCATTCTGCATGGCATGGGCCCAGCTCCCACTCAGACAGTGGAAAGCAACACAAGGCCCACACCCATGGACAGGTTCTTCCGTGGGGAATCAGGCCTGCATTGTACCTAGGCTGCTACAAACTTGCTTTTGCTAAAACTCCCTTACCCTGAATTGAGGGAGCAAGGGTTTACTGCAACTTCCTAAAATCCATGGTAAATCTTCCAAGGAGGAGTGTAACCAGTTCAACCACTTTTCCCTTTGCATTTGCAAATATCCTTCTTTCTTGATATAATTAGCAACATCCTCCCTTTTGTTATCTGTAAAAGGTAATCACCTACAGTGATCCTATGCATAGTCAATGAGGATCTGTGTATAGTACATGAAAACCACCCTCAATGTAATGTGCCCAGAAAGACAATAAAAGCCTGT
>PVJI01005358.1:0-97459 GCA_004026765.1 Micronycteris hirsuta | reverse complement strand
ACTGGTTTTTGCAGCCAGTAGTTATGGAGATTTATCTTCCTGGTGCTTTAACCCTGGGCTATGTGGTCTGGCCTGTGGCTGGGATCCTTTGCTCCTGAGGTATCCCTTCAATTTTTACCTATCACATATGATCGTGGGACCACCCGCTCCACTACCTCTCTGTGCCACACCAGATCACTGCGCCTCTCTGTCCATCTCCACATCTCTGCCCCTCCTACGCATCTGGAGAAATGTGGCTTCTTTAAATCCTTGGTTGTCAGACTTCCATACAGCTTGATTTTCTGACAGTTCTAGGTGTTTTGTTTTGAGGTCTGGTTGTAATTTTTTTCTGTAGTGGTGCAAGGAGGCAAAGTGTGTTTACCTATGATGCCATCCTGACTGAAGGTCTGAATCACTTTAGAGTAAATGGTTAAAGATAAATCCTGAAGCCAAATAGAAAAATGACTTGATTTAATCAAAATATAATCCAGACCTAAGAGCAAAATAATTTCCAGGGAAGAGGAGATCTAATAAAGGAGAGAAAAAGTAGGGTGTCTCTTTCTTGCAGCCAGAATACTTAATCATTTCTAGAAAAAGATATTTTTTTTAAAATAGATTCTGAAATCTGAATATTTATTATGTATCTGTTAGTGATTATGAGACTTTTATTTTTATATTAATACTTTTGTGTACTTAATATAATGGTTATTTTATGTATACAAGTTCTGTCCAGAAGGTATCTAGCCATGTAATAAAAAAATAGAGACATTTATTGAAGAAGATATAAGATACAAGAAACATTGTACACAGGACAATGATGCCTTGGTACCCTTCAAAGTAGGCACCTTGGGACTGCATACAGTTCTCCCAATTGCCATCAGCTGCCCCATCGTATTTGCCTGAATTTCATCAGTGGTCTGAAATCTCTTCCCTTTCAAAGGTGATTTTAGTTTTGGGAAAAGCCAGAAGTTGCAGGGCACCAAATCTGGTCTGTAGGGGAGCTGAGTCACTCAGGTGATTTGATGTTTTGCCAAAAAATTCTGCATGAGTGGGCATGTTGTTGTGATGAAGCTGCCCATCACTAGTTGGCCATAGGGGCAGTCTTCTGAATCATCTGAATAGTTTATGCAGAGGAATGTTCAAGCTTAACACAAAATTGTTATTTGATGCAGATTCATTGCTCTACTTGCTCGGTCATTTTGAATGTGACGGCCACACAGTACACATGCTCACTCAACAGCATCTACCGTCCCCACTGACTAGTACAGTGAAGTTGTCATTGTTCACACATGTGCATTCCAGTCCACTCTCCTTGGTTGCCAGGTTACATCAATGTGGTGTAAACTGTTCTCATTATATTAACAATGGCTGGACTTTTTCTGAGCAGACCTTGTATATGGTGTGATCCCTAAACTGTGCCTCCAAAGGTCTAGACCCTTTTCTTTAATTAATTATACAGTTTTCTGAGGGGCTAGCACATGCTATGTGTGTTGTAGATGCTTATAGGATTTCTTAATTATTCTAGCAAAGAGTACCAAAGTTTGGTAGTCAGATGATAGACTGTATAGAGAAGATTTACTATCAGTGGACACTGATTTTGATTATAGAATTAAACTGTGTAGATTCTGCTCTCTCCTGATCAAATGCATGTATTTGACATGTAGAAAGACCAGCATGTATTTAGTCATGGAAGACAGTACAGTTACTATTGGAACTGGAAGAGTTATATGTGAGAGATATAACACAGTAGGGAAAGAACCAGAGCTTTGAAGTCAGATAGACTTGGGTTTGAACTTGTGCTCTACCATTTATGACTGAGTGAAATTGGTAAACCTTTATTCCTTTTTTGTTTTTTTTTATTATTATTTTTTGTTTAATTACAGTTATTTGCATCCTGTCCCCTCCTTTATTCCTTTTTTGTAAAAAAGATAACACCACTTACTGTGTGAGGTTTCAATGAATATTGAAATTGTGTAGAGTGCTTAAGCACAGTGCTGGGCACATCATCGAAGTGTTCCTAAAATATTAGTATCATATTAGTAAATGCTTTTTTTGGAATCTAGCAGATTAAAATAAGACATCTAACAGTTATATTAACAAGTGACTTACCATTTTAGCTTAACTGCTTTTATTGAAAAGAAAGATTAGCCATGGCAGTGTGGCTCAGTTGGTTGGGTATCATCCCACAAAGTGAAAGGTCCCTGGTTTGATTCCCGGTCAGGGCACATGGCTGGGTTGCGGGTTCCTCCCTGGTTGAGGTGTGTGCAAAAGGCAACTGATTGACGTTTGTCTCTCACATTGATATCTCTCCCTCCCTTCCCCTCTCTCTAAATAAATAATTTTTTAAAAAGAAAGATTAATTACATCTTCATAATACATTGTCAAAGAGAGCAGCTTGTTTATTAACAGACTACCAACCATTCTAAAATGATCTAATGCCACAATCTGCTTCTACTTCAACTAGCTCCAAGTTATAAAGCAGAGATGAGCAGGTCTCCTGTTGTTTTTCTGATTTGTAACAGCAGGAGCTAGCTCACCTGCTGTGAGTATTTGATTTATGTTGCTGCACATATATTTAAATCTGCTAGGAAAGCATTTTGCACTGGAATATTTTCAACTTTCAGATGCTCATGAAGAGTCTTGATTTAATATTGGAACTTTGTTTACTATTGTTTAAAGATGATCTGATCATTTTTATAATGTATAAATTTCTTTCTAATATAAAAATAAAATTTAAAGTTTTACTCAATTTTTATGGCTCTCAAATATTTCATCATATCTGTCACTCATATTAGAACTTATGCCTCATATTCCTCTTGTTTTGCCATCTATTTACTGCAGACTCTAGAGGGTGAACTCAAGTCCGGGGCCAAGTGCTATTTGATAGAGGCCAAGTAAAAACTCAAAATTATTTTGGAAGGAAATGTTTAAGCCTGTTTATAGGTTCAAGGGAAGGAATTAGAGAAGACGTTGAAGGTGTAAGAGAAAGAGGAGATAGAAGCAATTAACTTTTAAAACCAATTTCAAATGAGTATGTAGTTGGCTTATATAATGTTTCCCTTCTTTATTGTGTATTATATTAAACCCTTGTAAATGTTAAGGCACTTTTGGGGAGTTGTTAGCCATGTGGAGGATGCATCATGGAGAGATGAAATCAGAGCTAAGAGGACCCGTTAAGAAATTTAATATAAGAGTACCCCCAACCCCCGCCACACACACACACACACACACACACACACACACACACACACTCCCCCAAATGATACAGACTCGAATGTTACAATGAAGAGGACAGGCTAACATCATGTGTTATTCAGTAGATTTCGTGCTGCTTGGGAACTAAAACTGTGGTGCAAAGGAAAGGATGTTATGTAGAATGACTCTTAGCTTTCTGATTTGGTGACTAAATAGATTATACAGTTTTTAAACCAAGAGGAAAGGGAAGATTAATGGAGAAAATGACAAGCTTTTGACACATTAATTTTATGTTATCTGATGGATGTCAAACTGGAGATTTCTGGTTGGCAGCCAAATATTTGTATCTGTCAGTCATGCAAGACATCCAGCTCGGAGGGAGTTGAATTTACTGATTAAATCACTTAGGGAGAATAGTTTTAATGAGGAAAGATTAACACTAAGAATAGAATCTTGAGGAATATAAACATTTAAAGGGAAGGGGAAGACAAAGGAGTCTTAAAGGAGGCCTAAATCAAATGATTAAAGAGATGGGAGGAAAACCAAAAGAGAATCTCATTACAGAAGCCAAAGGGAAGCAGACATTTTAAGAAGGACATTGTCAATGTCAATCACAGAGAGATTAAGTGCCATACAGAACAGGTAAAATCAAGAGCAGCGTAGTTTACACTGAACTATAGGATAATATTGAGAGCTTATATTTTATGGGGTGGAGAAAGGCTAATAATTATTTTTCGTAATGAGCATAGAGTTTTGGAAGCTATTTATGGTATACAGTTTACAATTCTTTATTGGAAGAATTTATGGTATTTCTAGTTTACAGCTATTGCTTTAAGCCTGTCAAGTCAGATATTAGTTTATATCACAAAAGTACAAAGTTCACATTAGTATAATGATATGAAATCATTCAGAAATTTATGTGGATAGATTTAAACATGTTTATACTTACTTAAAATTAATTGATTTTGTCTTTTTTTTTTTTTTAAGAGTTCTTGTCTCTTGGCAGTATCGATTGGCTGGGAAGGAGGTGTTTATGTACAAACCTGTGGCCACACGTTACACATAGACTGTCATAAATCTTACATGGAATCCTTACGGGTAAGTTAACTGAATAATTTTTAAAGGTGTAGATATTTTTCCTGATATTATTTACATCATTTGAACTATCCAGACTACAGTTCCTTCACCTCCTCGGCTTCAGGGATTTCATTTTTTCACTCCAATCTGGCAACTGACTTCCATGGCTGTGATTTCATACTTTGCTACTCTAGTTCTGAAATATTAAACTTTACTATGCTACCGTATTATTTGATTTTTTATAAATTTTTAAATTTTCACTCTTATAAGTCTGTTTTGCTTCTGGCATCAAGATCTCTAGTCCTTTAATCCTTGTGCATTTCCCCTAGTGCATTAGCTCTTACCTAGCCTCACTCACCTGTCCTTTACCCATTCTACTCATAATACCAGTCATTTAATCGGCTTCCTTTGATCATAGACCCAGGCCACTAGCCCTGCTAGGAAAAAAATCATAAAACTAAGTAAACTAGCACCTCCATAAATTACTGATTTCCTGTAATATTGTCTTAGACGAGAGCAGCAATTTTCAACCAGTGCGCCACAGCACATTGGTGTGCTGTAGGAATTTCTAAAACATGCAACACCTTACTACTTAGTCAGTGTGAATGAATCAAAGTTATACCTTTTTTGTTTGTTTGTTTTTGTCAGGTTGGCAAAATACAGGATCCAGCACAAATAATGCCCTCTTTTTATTACAAAATCTTTAATTACAAAATCATAAGCATGTAATTCTGTAACATAATAATATCACACTCGAGCACACAATGTGACATTTTAGGTGAAATGTTCAAATTAAAAATATAAATTATTACAGTCATGTAATTACCCTACCAGCCACACTCAAGTAGGAGTTGCTTCTGCTAGTTGCTTCTGCTAGTTGCTTCCTGTATATATTTTTTAGTGTGCTGCAAAATTTAAATAATTAGATTTTGTGCGCCACAATGTGAAAAAGGTGGAAAATCACTGGACTACAGTCACGGACTGTAGATACTACTTCTCAGTTCAGTTACCTGTCTTCGATCGGGTTCCTCTTCTTGTCTTCTTAGCAGCTACTCCAAACCTTTGCCTCCACTATCCCACTCATTGGCTATTCCCAAGATCCCTTTCCTCTTACCAGATTCTGTCTCTTCCTCTGTCACCAAGAAAACAGTGGTTCTCTTTCACATACTGCCTTAGCTTCCTACCTTGCTTTTCTATTCCTCGATAAATGACTGCATCCCAACCAAGCCTTTCTTTTTTTGGCCTTTGAGGTAGTATTCCTTCTTCTGAGCAGTAATCTTTCTGTTTATGCTGTAGAATTCCTTTCTCCCCATTACCACAGGGGCTTTGATTTGTCAGTAAGTAAATTTGTTTTCTCTGCATCTTCAGTTTTTCTTCCTGGTCTGTCCCTTTTCAGTTCATAAAGACACCAAAGTCTGCCATTTAAAATTCCTTCCCTTGACCCTGTAACTGCAGTCTTTATCTTTCTCTCAGCTCATCTTCTTAAAAGCATGGTCCACTCTATTCCCGTATTCCTAACTCAGAAGCAGTGCATTTCTTTTTTCCTTTTCTGTTCCTTACCTCTCCCATTCAGTCACTTACCAAATTCTACTGATTCTGTCTCCTTGACTATAACTCTCACTCGACTATATTCTGCCTTTATTATTCCCACTTCCGCTGTGGGTGCGGCTTTATCTCGTCACTATAGCATTCGCTTTCTTATCAATTTCCTTATTCTAGGTCTAGTTTAATCGCTATATTGATCTTTGTAAATTGTAAATCTGATGACTTATGGTTTAAAAATTCTTTACTGACTTAGTCCTGATAGGATAAACTTTACTCTTCTTTGAATGACATTTAAGGCGCTCCACGATCTGGGCTTGCCTGTTGCTTTAGCTTTATCTTCCATCATTTCACCATTGAGTTAATTAATAGCTCCATAAGCACATTATTCCTTTTTCATACCTCTTTATTCAGTTATTTATTCAACAAATATTTATGCAGTTCCTATAGTGTTCCAGATACTATGATAGATTTTCGGGATATGGTAGTGAACAGGACACAGTTTCTCTTAAGGAGTTTATTATGCATTGAGTAAGAAGAAATTAACAGTTGCAGTATATCTGCTAAGTATTATGAAGTGTATACAGCAGGGGTATTAAACTCATTTTCACCGGGGGCCACATCATCCTATATGGTTGCCTTCAAAGGGCAGAATGTAATTTCAGCTCCTTAACAGTTAAGGAGTGGTTACGTTTATATAGTCCTAAAATTACATTTGGCCCTTTGAAGGCAACTGCGAGGCTAATGTGGCCCCTAATGAAAATGAGTTTGACACCCCTGGTATATAGGGTCCTTATTGGAACATCTGCTAAGTGCGAGAACATTTCATGAAGTGAGGTGCTTGAGTAATGAGAGATAAGACTGGAGAAGTAATTAGGAGTCATATTGTACAGGGCTTTGTGGTCCATGTAAGGAATTTGGACTTTAGACAGATTCCTTACAGAGATACATTAAAGCCATTAAGTACTCTTAAGCAGAGATATGACGTGCTCCAAAAGTTTATTGTGGTAGTTGTGTAGATTGCAGGGGATTGTTGTGGGATTGCAGGAGAGTAAGAAAGAATGTGGTGATATCATTTAGGAGGCAAGAGATGATGGTGGCTGGGGTTGGTCATGGCAGTGGAGATGGAGAAGAGGTCGGATATTTGAAATATATCTAGAATATGAATATATACATACATATGTATAAAGAATCATGAGAGATTGCATGTACAGCATGAGAGAGAGGAAGGAATCAAGGTGAGAGGTGATGGTGATCACTGAAAGATTCTGACTGGTAATAAGAATCTCACATTAGGTGGATCATACTGGCAGCACTGTGGTTGGGGGGCTGGTTGGGAGACATTAGCAAAGGGGTAGAAGAAGAAAGTACATGGAAGGACTGATAGGATTTATATTAACTAGATATTTGGAGTGGGAGAATTCAGGAAGCTGAAGCAGCTGACATGACTCTCTTCCTTCTAAGGCAGGAGTTGTAGCTTTTTTCTCCTGGAGTGAAGAGGCAAAGGCGGGGGTGGGTGAAGGGACTTCACAAGTGAGGAGGTGGTTTTGGAAAACCACTTTGGAATTGGGTGAGAGAGCGCTTCGTAGGGTGTTGGAGCAAGATTGCCATGCACCATTCAGGGCTTCTGAGGTTGGAAATAGTTTGTGGAAGAAGTTATTTCAGTTTTTTTCTAACAGCATTTGATTTGTAGAATCAGAGAAGTCATACTTTGGATTAATTTTGTATGAAAGCTTTGTTAGGTATATATGATGCAAGGACATATGGAGGGGAATGAGAAGTATTGACTTGAGAGTTTTTGAAGTGGTAGATCATGATGTATAGGCCTGATAAACTGGGACAAAAAAGGAGGGACTGAAGGAGACGGGAGTTGGCAGTCAGAATGTAAGACATGAACTTAGTATTTTCAGATACGGATAATTTTGGGTCATTACAAGACAAGAGTGTGGTCCTGGGAACAGGTGCTCCTAGGAACTGATGAGGTCGAGGAGTTGAAGGGTTCAGATGTGAGGTGCGTGGTCGGCATACACACTGAAGTTTCATAGGAGGGCGGTAGGACTTGGAGTGATGAGGAAAACTGGTCTGCTGCCAGAGTCTTCATGTGATTGAAGGCAGTGGAGACCAGTAAAAGGGAAGGAAAAGGGTGGTAGCATTAGATGACAAAAGCCACACAGGGAGGAGAATTCGAGATTAATGATCTCAAGCTATCACTGGAGACAGAAGCCTGCTGAGATGTGAGGGGTGTAGGGGAACGGGTGATGCCTGGTTGAGACGTTTCTGGGGAGGCCTCAGGAAAGAACCGAGTTTCAAACAAGGTGAGGAGGAGGGCCCAATATTCTTTAAACTTCAGGCTATAGGGATGCTTATCACAGAACGTCCTTCAATGACCAGGACCACTGCCCCTGCCTTCTAGTACACTTTTCTTTTTTTTTTTTTTTTCTAAGATTTTATTTATTTATTTTTAGAGAGAGGGGAAGGGAGGGAGACAGAGAGGGAGAGAAACAGCAATGTATGGTTGCCTCTTACATGGCCCTCACGGGGACCTGGCCTGCAACCCAGGCATGTGCCCTGACTGGGAATCGAACTGGGACCCTTTGGTTCCCAGCTCGCGCTCAATCCACTGAGCTACACCAGCCAGGGCTACACTCTTCTTTTTTAGCTTTAAAACTTAGCTCATAAATCTCCTCTGGGAAGCCTTCTTTGTTGCATTTATCACATTGTTATTATAATTTAGTTGTTTCTATCTGCTTTTACATTGTTTGTACCTCAAGTGACATATACCTTAACTCTTTATGCCATCACTTCACACATGATAGAGTTTAATAAGTGTTTATAGAATAGGATTTAAGAAGACAAGGTGTTCACATTTTGAAGAACTTGAAAAAATAAATGTCACCAGTAAAAGAAAATAGAATTCAGTTCTATTAGTTAAAGTATTTGAGATCCAAGATATAGTGAAATGAGCACTAACTTAAGAGTTGGAAAACCTAAGTTCATTGTGACATTGTCGTTAACCTGCTTTTTAAACCATAGGCATATAAATAAATGTATTTTCTTTTCTTTGTATCTTACTTTCTCATTATTTTTGTCTTGTGAGTAGTAATGGTCATATGATAGCATTCATACATATACATAATGGATTAAAAACACATTTTGAGATAAAGCATTAGGTTAGTAACAATAAGAGAGACTGCTGGGAAAAAGAGATATAACAGGGCTGCGCAACAGCAATGGCCCAAAGGAGCAGAACAGGTGTGGATGGCGCCAGGCAAGAGAAGGGAGCAGGTGTATCAGCCTGGGTTCTTGTCTTAAGTCCTCTGGTTGGTGAGCATGCCTGCAGTCTCCCGTGAGCAGAGCTCATGTGCGTTATGTGTCTCTTTCTGAAACGTTCTTTTTCCTCCTCCTTCTATCAGAACTATCTGAAGGAAGGTGTTAGTTCCCCTCCTGTCATTTATGTTCTGAGTACTCTAAGTCTTTCCTCTATCCATTAAACCTGGACAAACACACTACATAAAGCCTAGTCAGCTGTGTTCAGCAGTTAAGACACCTTAGAAGACACATCACTTTTTTTTTTCTTTTGGGCTTAATTTGTGCTCAAAAGCTATCTATCCTCCCTACATGGGCAGTTGGAGAATCTCCCTAGTAATCACTTGTAGATTATGAAAACAGGGGCAAGGGGTAAGAGAAAGGTGGTGACCCACTTTAATGTGGCCTACTTTTTGAGTTTATCTTAAATCCACACTTCAGGTTGATTACGTCATTACTTGATGTTTCAGTACTGAGAGAAGAGTAGGGCGCTTCCGCTGTTCACTGGTGATGGCAACTATCGCATGACTGCCATGACGTAAGAAGTTATTTGATAAGCTTCGACAGTTAAATAGAGATTTCATTTATACTTTTATGACATATATTAGAGATGTCTTTTTTTGTATGGTTCATTTCTTTACTATAAAATGTAGTGGTATGAATTTTATTCTATGTTAACGTGTACATCATACATCTGTTATGTTTATTTCATCTTTTAGAATGACCAGGTTCTTCAGGGGTTCTCAGTGGACAAAGGAGAATTCACGTGTCCTCTCTGTAGGCAGTTTGCGAACAGTGTTCTTCCTTGTTATCCTGGAAGCAACGTGGAAAATAACCTTTGGCAACGTCCTAGTAACAAAAGCATGCAAGATCTCATAAAGGAGGTGGAGGAGCTGCAGGGACAGCCGGGAGCTTTCCCAGTAAGCGTCATTGTAAGGCAGAAAAAACCTGGTTAACTCAGCTCTGCTTCTTAGCTTTTATTTTCATTCTGTTTTTAAATTACTCTGGGCCTTTATACATTTAGTAGAAATTGTATTTAGAGGTCTTGTTCTTTATTTGTGGTTATTAAAAATAAAAATGAGTAATAGAACAAATTATTACCAAAGGCTGTACTTTTCCTTAGTCTAAATTATTATAGTTTTAATATATATTTCCCAGGTCACTAAATCCTGTATGCTTAGATATGGTAAAACTTTTTAAAGATGTTGAAATGTTTAAAAACAAAGCCAAACAAACAAACTATATCTATGTGTCTTGCAATGTAAAGCATAGTCTAATCATTTAAAACTATGTCCATTAGGTATATTAGGATTAAGATGATATATTTACACATGTACACACATACACTTTATGTATGTATAATTATAGATTTACACACACACACACATTTGTGTGTGTCTTGGATAAAATATTGTATATACTTGATTGAACCATTCACCATAAGTCAGTCTATTTTACTGTGTGGTTTGGTGTAAGTGAACCCATCTTTTATCCCATCCAGTAGGATTTATTTGATTTAAATTCAAATATTTCACCTTTATTACAGATTTATGATATATTTCTCAAGAGACATGACAGCTATGCCTGTTTTATGCAATACATTTATGAAAATTTTGAATATTTGACTTTTGAAACAAATTCATTTTGAAAGCTACTCAGAATCATCTCATAGCGGTCCCTGTCTCAGTTGAAAACTAATTTTAGAGTCTATGTGGTTTGTTTTTTTGGTATTCTAAATTTTTACATGTTTAAAATATGCTTAAAGTAAGGGTCATTGATATTAATCTTTGAAAAATGAAAGTCAGGTTTTTATAAACATGGGAACTATTCAAAAATATTATTTTAATGGCATCCACTCATTTTTTAAAATATAGTTTGTGTGGTTAGTTCATGGTTGGGTTATAGTGTTATCAGTCACAATATAGAATTAACATAAAAGATCCCAAACATAAGAGAAAATATTATTTGATCTGTTTATTTTTCTGCACTAAATATATTTATAGCAGATAGCTAATGTACTTTTTAAATTTAATTTTCTAGTATGTTCATATGATTAACATTGTAGTATTAGACTATTAGAGAAAACTGAATATAAATAAACTTCATTTTTTTGTTTGTATTTTTAACAGTCTGAAACCAACTTAAGTAAAGAAATGGAATCTGTAATGAAAGATATCAAAAATACGACTCAGAAGAAATACAGAGACTATAGCAAGACCCCAGGTTCACCAGACAATGATTTTCTCTTTATGTATTCTGTTGCTAGGTAGGTATATGTAGTATGTATTTTTATATTTACTCATTATTAGTTGGGTTTATTGTTTTATTCATTGTCATTCATAGTTATTTGAAGACAGTATATATATATATATATATATATATATATATATATATATATTTTAAGATTTTATTTATTTATTTTTTAGAGAGAGGAGAAGGGAGGGAGACAGAGAGGGAGAGAAACAGCAGTGTATGGTTGCCTCTCAATGGCCCTCACAGGGGACCTGGCCCGCAACCCAGGCATGTGCCCTGACTGGGAATCGAACAGGGACCGTCTGGTTCCCAGCCCACGCTCAATCCACTGAGCTACACCAGCCAGGGCTGAAGAAAGTATATTTTTAATGCTAGTTGAAATTATGGCTAATTTTAGAACCTCCTAGGAGGACTATAAAGGTATAGTTTTTCTTCACTTTTCTGAAGAATTTATTTTAATGAAATATTGAGTTAAGTGTTATTAAGCATTTTGCAATATGTGGGAAAAGTATGTTATTAACATTTTGAGACAGATACTACCTCAAAGCATGTAAATATGATATATGAAGAATGGTGGTAAGAAATCACTATTTAGCCCTGACTGGTGTGGCTCAGTGGGCTGAGTGTCATCCTGCGAACAAGAGGTCACTGGTTCAATTCCCTGTCAGGGCACATGCCTGGGTTGCAGGCCAAGTCCCTGGTTGGGGGTGTGGGAGAGGCAGTTGATACATGTTTCTCGCCCTCTCTTTTTCCCTCCTTTCCCCTCTCTCTAAATATAGATAAATAAAATCTTTATTTAAAAAAAAAAAGAAATCACTATTCAAGTTCGGTCAACAAGTGATAATATTGAGAACCAAAACATTGCACTATGTTAAACACTTATTTATTTATTAAAAAATAACAGTAAGAACTTATTTTGTTTTAAGTTAGTCATAGATCTAATAAAATCCTTGAAGACTATAGTTGGTTAAATAAAGGAGAGGAAACATAAGATTAGGCATATCCTAAGCCTCTATTAGTAGTTAGCCGGAGGCTCAAGAAAGCACAGGTAAATAAGTTTCATCTTTCAGACTAGGTAGGATTAGTCTAATTGACTGAGTAGGCGTTCAATATCTAAGAAATAGTTCCAAGTAGGAATTTTAGAGAACTTAATTGAATGAAAATTGAGAACCATAAAAGAAGTAAATAGGGAAGAAACGGGCACACTTAGAAACTTGTAACCATGTTCTGCCAGAACTGATTTTGTAGGCCCCTGGATCTCTCTAGAAGCATGCTTCATATTTGTCCAAGTAGTGTTGTCATAGGCAAGATTTAGGGAGATAATGTGGCTGGATGTCATGCAGTAAGTTAGTGGCAGAGGTGGACTAGAGATCTCCTGAGTCATGCTCTAGTGTTCTTTCAGTTCCTAGCCTTTTTTTTTTCCTCTCCTGTCTTCAGCTTTTATAGGTCATATGTGAATGCAGTTCATCATGGCCATTCTCTTTGCCCCATTCCTAGAGCAGAGGATAACAAAGGGTAAAAAAGTTATGTGTAGTCTTTAGAACCCAGGAAAATTATGGAACCAGATTCAGGAGAATTGCAGCAAGCAAGTTAGAACTCAAGATAAGGAAACACTAATCTTTGGTTTAAGAATGCAAATGCTGGACATAGATTGATATAAAAGGATCTAATGAATTGGGAAGTAACTTTCTAGTCTGCATGTTCCGGACTATTGTTTTGTTTATCCAGAATGCTTTGGGGGAAGATATAACAGTTAATTTAACATTTTGTCTCTGGAGAGTTACCAGTTGCATACATGCAATAAAATACACTTTGTGAGTAAACTAAATTGAATATAATTTATTTTTTAATTGAATGTAAGTTAATTTCCCAAGGTTTCAAGGTTCTACAGAACTTCTGTACTCTATTGTGGTAATAATGTTGTGAAGATTGGGATGAATGTCGATCAACTCAGTTATGATGTGTGTGTATGTACACACATAGGCAGTCCTCCACTACTCAGCAGTGGACTCTGTTCTGAGAAATGTGTCGATATGTGAGTTTATTGTCATGTGAGCATCATAGAATGTACTTACACGAACCTAGGTGGCATAGCCCACACACCTAGGCTGTGTGATAGAGCCTAGTGCTCCCAGGCTGCACGCCTAAACAGCATGTTACTGTACAGGTAAACACCAGATTAAATCAAGCCCAGGAAAAAATAACACAGTAAACAGATGCGGTAAACCTGCAATATATAAGGTGGCTGCCAGTGTAACGCAGTACATTGTTTTACAGCAGACCTTTTAGAAATAATACACTCAAAACAATGATAAAAAATGTGGTATAGTATAGCTCAGTGGATTGAGCGTGGGCTGGGAACTTTTAAAAGGTCCCGGTTCGATTCCCAGTCGGGGCACATGCCCGTGTTGCCGGCCAGGTCCCCAGTGAGGGCCATGTGAGAGGCAACCATACATTGCTTTCTCCCTCCCTTCTCCTCTCTCTAAAAAAAATAAAATAAAATCTTAAAAAAAATGTGGTATAGTAAATGCATAAACCTGTAACATGGTTGCTTATCATTATCAAGTACTATGTACTATCCATAATTGTGTGTGCGATACTTTATCTGACTGGCAGCACAGTAGGTTTGTTCATACCAGGATCACCACAGACACGTGCGTGATGTGTTTTGCTGTGATGCTGGGATGGTTATGATGTTGCTAGGTGATAGGAGCTTTTCAGTTCCATCTCATCTTATGGGGTGACTGGTATATGCAGTCCATCGTTGCCCGACATGTTGCTGTGCAATGCATGACTGCACACACACACACTTATGTTGATTACATATTTATGCCTTCGATTTTATTAGGATTGACCTTATAATAAAGTCATGGTTGAATGGGAATGATCTATGTATGGAATTTTGCTATAGAATGATAAATCCAATAATTTGACTCGAAGTTAGTTTAGTGAAAGTTTTTAGATTCCTTTTTGTTGGTTTGAACTTACAGAATAAAGCTCTCTGTGATAATGCAAGAGACTTTTCAAATCAACATATTTCAGTTTTTCTCTTTTATAGAGAAGCAGAGACAAATGTCAAATGTTACTTACTAAAGGTATACGTATAGAGAACATATGTTCTCTGCTTTCATACTCCTCAGATCCTTATTGATAAACTCTAAAGCAGTAAAATAATGACTCTGAATGAGAAAGTATATACTGCTTAAAAACCTCATTTTCCTTTGGTTAAAATTACCCAGGCCATTGCAAAGTTTTCACAGTGAGATTGCATACCTTCTCTAAGTTTTATTTAGTCATTAAAAAGGAAACAAAAACCAAATTGACTCAGAAAACAAAAACAGGAATTGAAGGAAGAAAAGTATTTTGTATATTATTTGAATATGGTGTAATTTTCTCAAGTTAGGAAAACAGATTCTTTATAATTATCTTATGCCTAGCATATTACCTTATTTCATAAATATTTATGATTATAGATATTATTTTATGCCTAAAAGGTAGACATTAAAATATTAATATCAGAAATGCATAGATATTTAAATAAAATATTTAGAAATAAACTTAATTTGGATTACTTAACTTTTGAATTAAATGTCACGATTCTTAAATATATGGTGGATTAGAATGTACAAGTTTACTTATTGGACGTGAGTAATTTGAATGGACTGCAGCCCTAGTTTCCTGGAGCCAGATTTCTTCCTGCTGAATAAGTAATTTTGTTTGCTCTTTGAGGAGCTCAAAGGTTTTGATGTTTAGAAACAAAATGTTTTTCGTGGGTAACTAGCCTGTAAAACTATATCCTTTAATAATTGTTTTAGAGCTTTTTTTTTTTTTTTGTAGGACAGTGAGTATATCTTTGTTTTTAATTTTATTTGTGTGGTGAAGCCTTAGAAGATTTTCCGAGGGCAGTAAAGGAGAAATTGTTGGAATGCTCAGAAAACTCCTGCTCCCAGAGCATCTTTATTTTAACATCATCTGTTTAAGGGGGCAGAAAAAAATACCATGTTGTGATTTTCAGCAGTGAAGGAAGGTCAGACATGGTGCACAAGATACATTTGTGTCTTCTTTTTTCCAGCAGTGTCAAATTAGAGGGCCGATTTTGTTGTAAATAAAGAGAAGCTGATGGTTAGGGCCTCTGACGTTGATTTTTAAAGTTTTAGATAATATTGCATGATACAAACCTTTTGGATAGGTAGTATTTGTTTTTTGAATTCAGAAAGGATGTTATATAGGAGGTTGTCCTACCATAATCTGAAGTAATTAATTACATTTAGTAGTTTTTTTGCCCAAGAATTCTTTAAAATAAAACTCCTAGTAACATGTTTATCATTCTTTAAAGTATCTTACTTGATAATTGAATAATCAGAATTCTTCTTGTATTTATATTTTGATGAATATTTTTGCAAATTATGCTGAAATAAAAGTTGACATTCTAGTTCTGGCATTCGATTATAAGAATCATGTTTCTGGTTAGCTCTTTTAAAAGTACTGTTCAGGAAATCTTAGTTTTTATAAGAGAATATAGCCATTAATTTTTTCCTACAGATTAGGCAACAGAAGATTTGTGAAAACAAAATGTATTGATCTCATTTATATTCCCCGGATGAAGGAACACATGCTGGTCTCCCCTCGCTTTCTGTCCACTAATATGAAACCCTTGTCCCTGCTTCCTTGCTGGTAGTTTTTAGAAGTTCAGTGAGCAATGCAAATCGCCTGAAGGGTAGAAAATTTCCTTGTCACACAGATGCCCTTATCAGCAGCAACCAGATGGAGCTCTGAGCAGGAACATTATCAGTGTTAAATTGCTTTTCTTCCCCCTCCTGACTCACTGCACACCCCCCACCCCCAACAACTAGACGGATTAAAGCATTCCTTTAGAAGTGGGAGGCAAATGTACAGATTTAGGAATATTTAATATTTTGAACAGTTTGCATTTATAAGTAAATATATGAAAATAACATTTTGAAACATTCTTGTTCAAAATACAATCACAACCAGTTCAAAATGTTTTGTTTTAAATAAAATAGCATAATATTCATTCTTGAATTCATTGTAAAGAGTAAGTTTGAAACTTGGCTGCCTAATTTTTTTTTAAGAGGGGGATATAGCTCACTAGTAGTGTCAAATGCATATCTTGGATATAAACATGTTTATTCAGTTTTAGTTGTGGCAAATAAAGGTATATTTAAGGTATATATATTAATACTGTTGAATCTAAAATATACATACTTTGTCATTCAGAATTTTTACTTATTATTTTGGCAAAAATGGCTATTTTGCTGTTACTGTTTTTGAGTAAATCTTTAGATTCTATATCAGTTTGATTTTTGAAATGTCAATTAACTAATTATTGCTATTCTGTAAGTTAATAATTGCTAAATATTTCATAATTTCACATCTATATGAACAATACTACTGATGCTTAGCAGTGTCATTAGTTACGTGATATATTTTAAGAAAACTGTAATTTTAAAAATCCATTAAAAAAGACTGCTGTTAATTATGTGTTGTTGCTAGCCACTTTGATGCTTGTGATTTTGCTTCTTAGTGTTGATTTCTGGATGCCCTCTAAGCTCTGCTGATAGAAGAATTGGTGCGCCCTTGTGTGTTATATGACAGTGACCCCCTCCTCAGTGGCTAACAGTGTGCAGATTCTTCAGGTTCATTTGCGGGTTTACGTGGTTATTTTCCTTATGGCCTAGGTTTTGTGTTTGCCAGCATTTGGAATTTTGAAGTTACACTATGATGTGTGTGTGGTTTTGCAGGTATAAATATGAACATATAAGTAAGGACAGACAAACTGTCTCTGTTTGTATTTCTAAGTATCAGAAATAAAATTGTACTGATAATGTATAAATTATACTTATACAAATAATAAAGTTGAGTAACTTTAAAGTTGAAGTTCTTCAACTTTATTATTTAGGTTGACTCATCATATCAGTAAGACAAATCAAAAAGTATTGCTTCAGCCTAATGACTGAGATGTACTATTATGCTTTACTTCCAGAACCAATTTGGAACTTGAATTAATTCATCGAGGAGGCAATTTGTGTTCAGGTGGTGCAAGCACAGCTGGTAAAAGATCTTGTTTAAGTAAGTATTAAACAGGGTTAAAATTTAAAAAAATATATATTTGTGTCATATTTGAAAGCATATACAAAGTGATCTTTTGTTGTATTTTCAGATTCTTTTTATGTTATATATAATCCATTTTAATAGTGATTACATGCCTTAAATAGTTAATCTTGTACTTAGAAGAATCATGAATATTTTGCTCTTTCTGTACTGTGATTACTCAGTAAATAAATGCTGTACTAATTGATCAGATTCACATTGGTTCTAAAACAATATACTATTCCCAGATATAAAAAATTGTCCTTGAACTTGAATTCCTTTAAAGAATCTTCACATTGTCTAGATTTAAGAAAATCTTTTGTACTGACCATTTGTATTGCCTGCGGAGCCCATGCAGCCCACTTTGTGTTGCCCACAGAGCTGCTGTTAACAAAGGAAGGCATTTTTGCTGTACTTTGATATGCACGTTAAAGTGCATTAAAGTTGTATATATTTGCTTTTATGAATTTACTTTATATTGTAAAGTGGCATGATTCTTTAATACTTTTTGTAAGGGTGTAGTTGAGAGAAGCGTCATTTGGAACTAAAGTAGGCTTTTTATGAACATGGTTTTGATGCTCTCTATTTAGTTGTTTAGAGAATCAATGTGAATTCTGGAAATAATATTGTCTAATGTCATGTATAGCTAATTATTGGTTCCAAAGTACTGGAATTAAAATAGTACTTAATGTGATTGGTACAGGAAATAAAAAAATGTTTAAAATACTTAATATAATCTTTTGAAAAATAAATATCTTTTCTTAAGTGCTAAAGTATTAGTAATTATAAAAATTATCAGTACATATTGGTTTTCAAAAATATATGTATATTATTATAAAAAGATGCCCTGGCTGGTGTGGGTCAATGGATTGAGTGCTGGCCTATTAACCAAAGGGTTACCGGTTCGATTCCCAGTCAGGGCACATACCTGGGTTGTGGGCCAGGTCCCCAGTAGGGGTACTCGAGAGACAACCACGCACTGATGTTTCTCTCCCTCTCTTTCTCCCTCCCTTCCCCTCTCTCTAAAAATAAACAAATAAAACCTTTTAGAAAGATAAAAATATCTGTATGTGATTTTGGAATGATTTCAAAGCAAAAGACTAGTCAAACTGACTTGAAATTTCTAACATCAATATACAAACATACAACATTTCAATTGAATTTTAAAATTCTTACTATATTAGATTTCGATACTTTATTTTGGGTTATTACTTGATTCCTAGCACTTTAATGTTTTGAAAGTTATTTTTTTACTGAGTATTTAGTATTTATTGCCCACCCTTGATGTATGCAGTTAAACCCTACGTATCCCCAGTGATTTGGTATTATGCTTACCTGGGAAGTTGTTGCTACACAGGAGTTTTAGTGTCTAGTCTGTTTGAATTAGCAGAAACTGATTACTAATATAAATTATTTTTTGTTAACTTATTCTTCATTGCTGTTTGGCATTGGCTGATAATATTCCAAAAATGGTTATATTAGTAAGGGTTTAATAAAGGAATTTTAGTTTTATGTTCAAAGCTCTATTTTTTTCCTCTTAGGTATTTAAATTTATTCAGAGGTTTATAAGTGGTGAATTTATTCAGAATCCTAAAATTAGTAGTAAAATTCTAGCAGGAACCACTTCAATTATTACACTCAATTTTTATTTAAATTATTAAATTGATAGTTACTTCCAAACTTTCATTTCCATTCAATTTCCCCTTTAGCAAATAAGAGATTATATTATGGCAATATAGAAAAGGTCATGATAAAGCATATCTTAAATATAAGTTAATACTGTTTTGAGTTTTATTTATTTATTTTAATCAGTTATGTTCTTTTTCCCAGCTTTATTGAAGTATGATTGATAGTGAAAAATTATATACATTTAGGATATACAACACGATATTTAGATTTTAGTTTTCATATGATTTGTTACTGTTCAAATGCTTATGCATTATTTATCCTACTATTTATAAAAGCAGCTCTATTAAGCCATGTATGTAGAATATATTGTATGTCATATGAAATCCCACATTTTTAAGTGTATAAACTCACTGTATTGCTTTTTGTTGAAGCCTAAGTCACACCTGATTTAGGTTGAACACCAGAACTTAAATCGATGGTGACTCATAAGCTAATAGGTCAAATATCTCATTTTTTTCATCTTCCAATAGAACTTTAATGGTGCTATTAAACAAAAATTTTGTCTCTTTCTGGAGACTCCTTATAAGTCAGTATTTTCCTTTTCCTATTCTTTGGCTCTCCATTGCCTCTTAAATATCTCATTAAAATTTTTTAATTTAATTTTTTACATTTTGTTAAGTATTGGTTAATAAAATTATATAGGTTTCAAGTATACAATTCTATGATACATCACCTGTATATTTTGTTGTGTGAAGTGTCTTTTTTTTCCATAACATTTTGGGGTAAGAGAGTGAGAAAATGCTCCACTAATTAGGCAAATGATAAGGGAAATTTCACTTTTGGAATAATGTTTCTTCACAACTTTTTGATGAAATTGAAGATTAGTTTTGTCAAGAAGGATTTGATAAATTTTGTCTGACCAGCTTGAGTAATGCCTGATAGGTAATTACGGGCATGTGAGCACAAGTTGGGGGAGGAGTGGAAAGTCGGAGCAGGGAGAAGATTGTTCTTTCTCTGACAGTGAAACCAGAAAATGCTCCTGGCAGATTTATACTGAAGAATCAACTAAAATTGTAGTGCCCGTGTATTCAAGCCAAAATTTTAAGTATTGAGGTAAAATGACCAGTATGTAGTCAAAATAAGAGTTCACTCTTAAATATGTGTCTGGGAAATTTTTCACAGTAAAATATGAGCAAAATTGATTCACATAGCAGCATACTATGGTGTTTAACAATACCTTACATCTCTAGTTTTAAAGTTTGTAAAGTACTTTCATATAAATCATTTATCTCCTTTTCATAGACAAGGAAACTAAAGTTCATGGCGATTGCTTTACCAAGTCACACAGCTGGCAAATGTCAGAATTTGCATTTGAGCCCAGCTCTTCGACTCGGTTCAGTTTTGTACGACGTATCCCTTGCCCTTAAGGGTCCCAGAGGATGCGGAGCCTTTAAGAGCTTTCACCCATGGACTTGGTCAAGGACATCCTATAGCAGTACCGTTGCCTTGGGATCCTTACAGGCTCTGCCACACTAGCCCTCCTGTTATCTTGTCTATTTCCTTACAGAGAAATTGAGATTTTTCTCCCTGTGCTAATTCAGAGATTGTTTTTTTTCTTTGACAGTTACTTGCTCACTGGTAATTACATTTACAGGACTAAAATCTTGAGGTGGAGATGCAGATCAAGTTAAGTTTACCTTAGGCAAATTTTAACTGTGATAAAATTTAAGGTAGAACAAATTTATAAAAGTCTTTGGGATAACTCTCTCTTTCATGTGTATTTATGTCTTAATGACTAATCTGAGTTATATGAAGAAATAATATACCAGTTTTCAATTTCTTACATATCCTGAAATAACTGTTGGAGACACAGAATTTCCAAGCCCAATGAACATCTGTTCAAAAGCATTGTTAAAAGATTTTCACATGTTGCCGTGGGTGGTGTAGCTCAGTGGATTGAGTGCAGGCTGTGAACCAAAGGATCGCCGGTTCCATTCCCAGTCAGGGCACATGCCTGGGTTGCAGGCCAGATCCCCAGTGGGGGCCACGTGAGAGGCAACCACACATTGATGTTTCTCTCCCTCTCTTTCTCCCTCCCTTCCCTTCTGTCTAAAAATAAATAAATAAAATCTTAAAAAAAAAAAGATTTTCATATGTGACAACTTTGGGTTCAGTTTCCTTAAGTGGATATTCCTGCAGACATAAAAATTGGCATAATGGTGTTTCATGTGTATCTATGGTATTCATAGTCATATACGTAAATCTATTAATTTTACAATAAAGTTGGAGTTGTTTTTATATACTTTATAGATTTTTTTGTGTGTGTATGTAAAATAGTCTTACTTTAAAGTTGATAAAGATGGAAGGTAATGTTAAACCTTACTTGTTTGTTCCAGCTGAGACTTCTTAAAATGAAATCTTAGGGTTTGTTTCTTTTTAAGGACAGACCAGTCTTTTAGTGATGTTTTCTGTTTTAGTAATGATATGTCTGTGTTGTAATTAAGCACATGATAATGCCTTAGATTTCTCACAGTTGTAAAGAAAGCATTTAATTAGGTATCTCAGAAAAATAGAATTCTTTGTCCCACGTGAGTTGTTACAGCAGCCAGTGTGGGGAAGAAGGTGGGGGTAGTCAGGTCAAGCACTGCTTTAGTGGTGTTGATAGGTCAGTCTCTTTGGGAGCGGTGAAATTAAGGCTGATTAATTGGCCCATTTTTGGTTAGTGACCCAGTGTGTTATTATGAGAGAAAAGGACAAGTATAAATTCTTCATGAATTTTATGCTTATATATTATGATTCTTACAGGATGGTTGACTTATTCATATAATATTCATCATTCTTAAAAAATCCCATTATGTGTTAAACACTGTGCTAACCTAAGAAGTACAAAGAGGGAAAGACACAATTGTCTTTTTCAGGGAGAACTCAGCATCTAATAGGAGAATAATGCAAGGAAAAGATAATTACAGGGCTATATAAAAAGTGCTGAAATAGTTAACTCTCAAGGTATAGAGAATGCATAAAAGCAAGGGCTGATCACATCTGTCTCAGGTATGATATTAGATAAAACTTTACAGAAGAGTGCTTGAGCTGGTGATGAATTAAATTTTCTTTGAAGACAAGAAGGTACTATTCTAGGCTGAAAGAATAGTTTGAAAAAAAAAAAGATAACACGACACATTGTTTGTTTTCCTCCCTTTCCCTTGGGAAATAAATAAACCTCATGGCCCTGGCTGGTGTAGCTCAGTGGCGTGAGCGCAGGCCCGTGAACCAAGGGGTCACTGATTTGATTCCCAGTCAGGGCTTGTGCCTGGGTTGCGGGCCAGGTCCTCAGTAGGGGCCGCACAAGAGGCAACCACATATTGGTGTTTCTCTCCATCTCTTTCTCCTTCCCATCTCCTCTCTCTATAAATAAATACAATCTTAAAAAAAAAGAGAGAGACCTGAAAAAGAAGATGGGGGGTAGCTCATGAAGGGTATTCTATGCCTGTTACTTCAGTGGTTCACAAGCAATGGTGAGGTAATATGAATAGATTCATTGTTTACAGGTACTGGAAGAGGGCGGCACAACAGATTTAAAGCCGAATGAGTACTCTTGAGTAATCCAGTTGAGAAATGATGTAGTGGTGGGGTAGAGCAGAAGAGGATGGATCATAGGAGGCAAAATCAATAGGACTGGTAATTAATTAGCCATGAAG
This sequence comes from Micronycteris hirsuta, assembly GCA_004026765.1. Lineage (NCBI taxonomy): Eukaryota > Metazoa > Chordata > Mammalia > Chiroptera > Phyllostomidae > Micronycteris > Micronycteris hirsuta. Next base: position 74,669 of record PVJI01005358.1, on the reverse strand, counting down.
GGCAAGGATGTAGGAGATGACTCTCAAGTTTCTCCTTGGATGTTTGTGTGGGCATTGATGTCATTTACTCAAATAGGAATTATTAGAGGAAATGGACATTGGAGCTGGGTGGGCTATATAATCTGTTTAGCTTTGGACATATATTGATTTTTATGGTGCTTGTTGAACATCTGAAGTGTTAGGGAAATTTATCTGTGGTGAAATTATAGGTAGAGGTAGAAGTCTAGCTTAGGTGAAATCGTGTGTGTAGAATGAAAGGGAAAGAGGACTAAGAAGGGATCCCTTTTCCTTTTTTAGGGAGAATAACACCCATTAGGGTTCAGTAGCGCAAGAAGAGCATGTACAGAGTTATTGAGAAAGAACTAGGGGAGAACCAGGGAAGAGTGGTACCAAAAGTTCAGGGGAGGAGAGAGAAGAGAGTTAAAAATGCATGTTAATATTTTTGTAGAGTATTAATTTTATATGGAGGCCTGATGTTTTTAAAATAGTCATAATCTCTAATTTTAGGTATAATAGCTCAAGTTTATAAATATTAAATTTATTATTTAGAATTTATTCTTAGAAACCATATATGTATATACATATACGTAAGCACACCTATCTACACACCTCAGAGGTATACTATTACCGTGACTTCTATTACTGTAGAAAAGCCAAGAAAGGTGGTATTATCCCCTTTTTACAGATAACAAAACTGAGATAATTTGTCCAAGGACACATGGCTGGTACAGAGCTTGGATTCAAAGCCAGGACTTCTTAGCTCCTGCTAGACAGTGGTATCTCCTATACATATGTTGAAATCATATAGCACACCTGTAAGTTAATTTAATGTTTCTCATTTCCAAACTCTTTTATAAATGTAAGTCTAACTTTAGAACTTTAAAATGTGTCATTCCAGAAAAGGAGTTATCTATTCTTTTTACTACTGTTATTCAGAATTTAAATATGCTTTCCTTGATTTTATTTATATATTTTTAGAGAGGGGAAGGGAGGGAGAGAGAGAGAGAAACATCAGTGTTTGGTTGCCTCTCACGCGTCCCCTCCCTACTGGGAACCTAGCCTGCAGCCCAGGCATGCGCCCTGATTGGGAATCCAACCGCAACCCCTTGGTTCTCAGGCCTGTGCTCAATGCACTGAGCCACACCAGCCAGGGCTTAATATGCTTTTTTGATATAATTGTTTTTCAACTTTTAAAATATTATGCACACAGGTGTTGTTTAATACATTTTTTCAGTTTTTAACTTTCTGATTATGATTTAGATTTTCCTTATCCTGTATCTACTACTGTCAATATTTGTTTAGTATGAGATATTCTTGCTGCTAAAGGAATGTTAGAGTTTATTCTTACTGATAGGTCTCAGACTAAATTTTGAAAACGCAGTGAATTATATAAACATAGTTAAAAGTACTGGCTGTTATTTAGCCAATTCTCTGTTTCCCACTGAAGTTATCTGCAATTTCTAGAATTGATTTTGAATGGTAGAAGTACATCATTAGTTATGTTATTATTCTTTCGTTCTGGTTAAAGCCAATACCAAGGACTCTTGCTATGTATTGTATTAATAGTGTCAGAAGATGCCTTAGGGTTACAATCTCAGTTTTTCGTAGGAATGGAAATGGGTGTGTGTGTGTGTGTGTGTGTGTGTGTGTGTGTGTGTTAAAAAAGGGATTTTGGCCTTGGCCAGGTGGCCCAGCTGGTTGGAGCATTGTCCCATACACCAAAAGGTTGTGGGTTTGATCTCTGACCAGGGTGCATACAAAAGGCAGACTGATTGATGTTTCTCTCTCTCTCTCTCTCTACCATCCCCCCCCCCTTAAGTCAATACACATATCCTCTGGTGAGGATTTTTTTAAAAAAGGAATTTTGTACTATTCTTTTAATCATAAAAACCTCAAGGAGAACTAGAGTGATGGAAATAACTAGGAAATAGTGCATCTTAAATTCTACTTAATAGTTTTTCCAGTAAATATTAGTGTCATCTGACAAGGTACTTCCTTCGTGTGGGCCTCTTTCCTCATCTGTAGAGGGAGGGAATATAAGAAGATGAAAAAGTTTCCTCTACAATTTGTATTTCTTTAATTATGGTAGAGGCTAGAAATACAGATTGCAACATTATTTCTGTGCTGGCTATAGCTTAAGTGCAAAACAGGTTAATAAAATTGCAACTTCTACACTTTTGATTAAATCATAAACTTTAAGGTAACTGACTTTCATCTTGGAAGGATATATTAAAAAGAGCTCTTTTTTTTTTTTTTAAATTTTTTTAAGATTTTATTTATTTATTTTTTTAGAGAGAGGGGAAGGGAGGGAGACAGAGAAGGAGAGAAACAGCAATGTATGGTTGCTCCTCACAAGGTCCTCACTGGGGACCCGGCCCGCAACCCAGGCATGTGCCCCGACTGGGAATCGAACCGGGACCCTTTGGTTCCCAGCCCGCGCTCAATCCACTGAGCTACACCAGCCAGGGCTAAAAAGAGCTCTTAGAGTCAGTTAACACCTATGTAAAAAGAATATAAAACTCCCCACCTTGCAACTTGAATTAATGTTTTTCTGATAGAGCAATTTAGTTTTATAATACTTTTCTAAATACTTTTTAAAATTATAAATTACATACTTGGTAAAAAACAATCTCTTATGTGTAATTGAAATAAAATAAAAATGACCAATATATTTTTCATTATGTTGCTTTTCTGCTAAAAATGTCCCTTCTTCTCAGTGTTATCAGTGGAACCAGGATAGTGGAAAAACAGGAAATTTGAGGAACTTACTGGTTTCAAGATTGGGGATAACAATATTACCTACTTGGTGGAATTTCTGTGAAAATTGAGATAATTTATGTAAAGTAAATTATTAAGTAGTGCTTGGCACATAATAAATACTCACCTAGTGTTAGCCATTTATAGCATGAAGAAATTTTAAGATAGGATTTATGCTATACGTTGAGTTACAGACAGAGGGCGAAGCAGGGTAAGGTATTCAGAGTCTTCTGTTTGTTACAGAGAGACCAGAATGAAACATGTGTGCACAGTGTTAGGGTGTAGCTCCCCTACCTGCCTACCTACCTCGCCCACGGAGTGGAACATTTATTTTATTAATCTTACAGTTCTGTGTTTTACAATAGCTTCTCAGAACAACAACTACTACCATTACTACTACTACTAAGTATCACTCTGACTGCTGCTACACCTCCTGCCCACACAGAAGTCAGACTGATGGATTTTAGTCTAGAGTGTAGCTGATTTTGAAGTCAGTTGCTTAGAGAAACAAAATCTTGTTTACTTTTGATTATTTTAATTTAGAGAATGTGATAATATGGTGGATAATTTCCTCTTTTCTGGTTTTAAGAATTAATTAAAATCATATGTCAAGAAGTATTACCTGACTTTCTAGAAAATGACTTTTGATACACAAATCTTTGTGAGTATTTGTGACAGAATAATTTAATCTAGTCCTTGTTATTTATACAAAAAAAAAAAAAGGGACATGTGATACCGAAGCAAACTTTAGGATTTTTTCTGGATAATTACAAAATTTTAAGTAAAATTTTTTCTTACAAATGTCATGAGCAGAATTTTGTTGAAAAGTAAGACTGATAAATTATTGTTATGGTTTAAAGAGAAGAAAATAGCAGAATTAGTCCTCCTAAATAATATTCTTATTTCAGTTATTTTTTTCTTCATGTTGAATCAAAAAATGATAAAGTCAAAGTTCAACCTAAAGAAGACTTAGGGGGAAATATTAGGTAAAGAAAAAACTGCACCTAACTGATTCATACAGTTGTTGTCGTCCATATTCCGCAGGGCAGGGTGCTGAAGGTAACAGCACGTCTTGGTTAGGAGGAGACCACAGTAACGAGCGATACATGTCGTTAGGCTGTAGCATAAAGCTGAGGAAAAGCGGTCTGTGACATGAGGAACACAAAACCATTCCCGTTAGGCTGACTGTAAGGGACAGTCCACATTCCCATGGAAATTTAGATGTGTTTCAGAGTTTAGCTTAGAAGAGAGCCTGAAGTAACTGATACTTAGAGTTGGTGAATGATAATTATAAGGATAGGAAACACTTATGAATTAGTTAGAAATTTTGTCTGAATTTTGTTCTGGAAGTGTTTTGTAAACTTTCTAATTACCTTTTCTTCAATTTATGTAGATCAGCTGTTCCATGTGTTAGCCTTGCACATGCGGCTTTACAGCATTGATTCTGAGTATAGTCCCTGGAGAAAGCTGACACAGTTAGAAGAGCTGAATTCGCAGTAAGTATTATTGAAAGATTACAGTCAGTAAAAACTTAAAAAAAATGATTAGGTGTAAAAATAAGATTGGAATTCTTTATGAATATGTGAATTTTCCTCATAAAATACAGAAATATGTAATAAAAATTGAAAAGTTTACAATTATATTTTCTGTGAAAATTGCATAAAAATTTCTATCCACTGAGAAAATTTTTTAAAGAATCCCATTAGTTTTTATGCAGATAAAATAGTCTAATGGAGGCACATAATGGCTGGTTGTTCCTCTTCTAAGATCAGAATTGATCAGTGGGTTCAGGTAGTCTAAATCTGATCCCTCCATTGTAAAGTTCCCCATCAGCCTTTCCTCTAAGGATTTTTGCAATCCTTTATGATTCTTTCCCAAGTCTAGTATTTCATTAGGGTGCTGCACAATAGTGATTAAAACAAAACAAAACAAAAACACCTTTTTAAAACACACACATACAAACCGTTTTTCTGATATACTAGATACTGGATTTATAGTATAGAGGGCACTAAGGAGCAGTGAGGGGAGCATAGTCTTTATAGTGAATGGTGCTGTAATTGTCTATTTATGTGAGAAACAGCTAATATTGATCTCTACCTCATACAGAACCTGTTTAGATTTTGCTAGTTGTTTCAGTAATACCCTGGGAAATGCAAATACAATGCAAAGAAAATTCAAGATCATGCATCTGTTTAGTTGTCATGTCTCTTTAATTTCCTTTAATCTGAAATTGTTTCTCACTTTTTTTTTGTATTTTGTGATGCTTTTTTTTTTTTTCCCAAAGAGCTCAGGCCAACTAGTTTGTAGAATTCTCCAGTTTATTTTCATCTAATATTTCCTTGTGATTAGATTCAGGCTATAAACTTTTGGCAGAAATACCACAGAAGTAATGTGTTCTTTTTACTGTGTTTTATTGGGAGGCATATACTATTGATTTATCTTGTTATTGATGATAATAACTGTCATCATTTGGCCAATGTGGTGTTTTCACTGTACAGTTATATTTCATCCTGTGTGGTTAGTATTTTGTGGGGAGATACCTTGAGGTTATGAATATGTCCTGCTACTTCTCAAAAACAAAATAAAATAAAATTTTGTGTGTTTTGGGGTGTTTATAGACAAAATGAGCAAACTATAAATATTTTTCATGTTGTGGCTAAGGAAAATCACTTTCATTTGTACAAGCTAGTAATTTTTTTCCTAGCTAGACTTGCATACTCAATGACAGGATGGTGTGTAAATAAAGTACTGGAAAGCCTGACTCTGAGTTAGGCTCAGAAGATGTTCAACAAGCAAAAGATTTGTTAAGTATAGAATTGTTGAATTAAGAGTTTAAAAAAGAGACATAGGTACCATGCTTTCTGTAATACTTGTTGCCGGGCTGTGTTCTTTTTAAGCCATGCGGTTTGATATCCATTAGGACAGTAGTAAATGCTGTGAACACTTCTCTAGTGCTTACTTCATGCTAGGCATTTTTGTGCTTTGTGTATATAATCTCACTTAGTCATCACCATGACTCTATACAGTAGATACCATTGTTATCCCAGTTTTTATTGAATACATATCAGGAACCTGAGGCTTAGAAAAGTTAATTAAAATATTCTTTGGGGATACACAGCTGTTAAGGAATACAGCTGGCATTTGATTTCAAATCTTTCTGATTTCAGAGCTTAAGTTCTTAACTATTACTCCATGCTTTCTTTCTTAGTACTAAGAGATCTAGGGAATTCCAGAAAAATCTGTTTGATTTTCCCCCCCCCAGCATTTACACTCTTTTTTATGCTTCTTTAGTTCACTAATTTGTGACTCTACAGTTGATTATAAAGTCATCTGTATTTCATATCTATATATTAGATTTTAAAAAATTGAGGTCTCTTTTCTTGTTTTCTCACTTTAAATAGTTTTTCAACACAAGATTCTATGACTAATGATATGGATTTCTTTGTTTTTAATTTATTTTATTTTTCATTGTATTTTTCGTCACCATTTATCTCCCTTACACACCCTCCTCCTGCAGACACCACACTGCCTGCACTGTCGTCCGTGTCCATGACCCATGATCCCTCCCCTTCAACCCCCTGCCCCCCAGCTGTTACCCTGCTCTCTATTTATGAATCTGTCTCTATTTTGCTTGGTAGTTCAGTTTGTTCACTAGATTCCACATATGAGTGAAATCGTATGGTATTTGTCTTTTCTGACTGGCTTATTTCACTTAGCATAGTGTTCTCTAGGTCCATCTATGCTGTTGCAAAGGGTAAAATTGTCCTCTTTATTGCAGCTGAGTAGAATTCCGTTGTGTAAATGTCCCATGTTTGTTTTGTCCACTTATACTGATGGGCACTTGGGCTGCTTCCATATCATGGTGGTTATAAATAATGCCACAGTGAACAGAGGGGTGCTTATGTTCTTTCAAATTCGTGTTTTGGGTTTCTTTGGATATATTCCCAGAAGTGGGATTTCTGGGTCAAAAGGCAGATCCATTTTTACTTTTTTGAGGTATCTCCGTACTGCTTTCCACAGTGGCTGCAACAATCTGCATTTCCACCAACAGTGCAAAAGCATTCCCCTTTCTCCACATCCTTGACAGCACTTGTTGTTTGTTGATTTATTGATGATAGCCATTCTGACAGGTGATACCTCATTGTGGTTTTAATTTGCATTTCTCTGGTGATTAATGATGGTGAGCATCTTTTCATTTGTTTATTGGCCATCTATATGTCCACTTTGGAGAAATGTCTATTCAGGTCTTTTGCTCATTTTTTAATTGGGTTGTTTATTTTTTTGGTGTTGTGCTTTGTAAGTTCTTTAGAAATTTTGGATGTTAATTCCTTATCAGATGTATTGGCGTATATATTCTCCCATTTTGTGGATTGTCTTTTTTGTTGTTGTTGATGGTTTCCTTTGCTGTGCAAAAACCTTTTAGTTTGTTGTAGTCTCATTTGTTTATTTTTTCTTTTGTTTCCCTGAAGGAGATAATATCAGAAAAAATATTGCTAGAAGCAATGTCTGTGATTTTACTGCCTATATTTTCTTCTAGGATTTTTATGGTTTCAGGGCTAACATAAGTCTTTGATCCATTTTGTATTTATTCTTATGTGTGGTGTAAGAAGGTGGCCTAGTTTCATTTTTCTACATATATCTGTCCAATTTCCCAACACCATTTATTGAATAAACTATTCTTTAGTCCATTGTATGTGCTTGCTTCCTCTGTCCAATATTAATTGGCTATAAAAGTACAGGTTTATTTCTGGGCTCTTTATTTTGTTGCATTGATATATGTGTCTGTTTTTATGCCAGTACCATGCTGTTTTGATTCCTATGGCCTTGTAGTATAGTTTGATTTTAGGTAGCATGATTCCTCCAAATTTGTTCTTCTTTCTCAGGATTGCTGTTGCTATGCAGGGCCTTTTGTGATTCCATATAAATTTTTGAACTCTCTGTTCTACCTCTGTGAAGTATGTCATTGGAATCTTGATAAGAATTGCATTGACTTATTTAAAGACTCAGTTAAATTATTGTATGCTAATTGTTTACTTTAGTAAGACCTAATAAAATTTCTATGTAATTTTTTCATATAAGACAAAGTCAAGGAAATATGTCTATAAGATTATGTTTTAGGCAAGAAATATGACCCCTGGCTTTTTTCTTTTGAGATTTCTCAGTTGCTTATGAAAGTTTAATTTCTGTTCCATAGGCATATATGTGAAATATAAAATGAATTACAAAGAAAAGATGTATAGTACTGTCTAAAGTGATTATGCATTTTCTCTTAGGCTGGGAAATGAAGAACAGCAGCCCGAGGTTCCAATTCTTTATCATGATGTTACGTCTCTTCTGCTCGTTCAGATTTTAATGATGCCCCAACCCTTGCGCAAAGGTATGTCTTTATAATTCAGATTCTTAGATTGTGTAGTATATATAATGAATATTCTAAAAATTGTGGAGACAGTATAGCATTTAGTCTGATGGAATAGTTTAGAGGTAAATGACATTTAAAAAAAATTTTTTAAATTATAGTAATCACATACATACAAAGAAGACAATGAAATAAAAAAATTTTTTCTTTTGTGGGTCTATTCTTTTTAGGTTTTTAGTCAATAATGAGGTAAAGACATGTGAACTCACTCTGAAAACTTGTTTTTAAAAAATTAAACTGATAGTACACAAATGTGAAAAAGAGAGCAAACTGTCAGCCTTAATGTCTTCATCCTATTGACATGAATGTATGTTTTGATGCAGGGGTGCGATGTTATTCAGTGTGGGGTTTCATCTTCTTAGTTAGTGTTCGTGTTGCCATGTTGTGATATTGGAGCATTAATATTATACTTGCAATGTTTTTCTTATTACTCCATGCTCTACAGTTTCCATTTGAACACATTTAAAATATTCTGTCAAATAATTAGCCATTCTCTTTTCTTAGAAACAAGGATTTTGTTTTTGTTTTGTTTTTGTGCTATTATAAGTTACACTAAAAAGAACATCTGTGGAATCCAGAACAACTATTCCAAAAATTTATATGGAACAACAAAAAATGCTGAATAGCCTCAGCAGTCTTGAGAAAGAGCATCAAAGTTGGAGGTATCACAGGACCTGATATCAAACTATACTATGAGTCCACTGTAATCGAAACTGGCATAAGAACAGGTATATAGATCAATGGAATACAATAGAGAGCCCAGAAATAAACTCCCACCTTTATGGTCAATTAATATTTGACAAAGGAGGAAAGAACATACACTGGAGTAAAGAAAGTCTCTTTAATAAATAGTGTTGGGAGCATCGGACAGGTACATGTAAAAAAATGAAACTAGACCACCGATTTACACCATACATGAGAATAAACTCAAAATGGATAAAAGACTTAATGTAAGTCAGAAAGCCATAAAAATTCTCAAAGAAAACATAAGCAGTAAAATCTCAGACATCTTTCTTGGTAATATTTTTGCCACTATATCTTCTCGTGTAAGGGAAACAAACAGAAAAGAAACCATCAGCAAAGTGAAAAGGGAACCCACTGCATGGGAGAACATATTTGCCAATGATATATCTGATAAGGGATTAACTTCTAAAATATATAAAGAATTTATATAAATCAATACCAAGAAGACAAACAACCCAATTTAAAAATGATAAAAGGATCTGAATAGACATTTCTCCAAAGAGGACGTACAGATGGCTAATAGACATACGAAAAAAATGCTCCACATCACTAATCATCACAGAAATGCAAATTAAAACCACAATGAGGTATCACCTGTCGAATGGCTATCACCAATAAATCCAAAAACAAGTACTGGCAAGGATTTGGAGAAAAGGGAACCCTCATGTACTGTTGGTGGGAATGTAGACTAGTGCAGCCACTGTGGAAAACAGTATGGAGTTTCCTCAAAAAATTAAAAATGGTATTACCTTTTGACCCAGTGATCCCACTTCTTGGAATATATCTGAAGAAATCCAAAACACTAATTTGAAAGAATATATGCACCCCTGTGTTCATTGCAGCATTGTTTATAATAGCCAAGATCTGGAACCAGCTCAAGTTCCAATCAGCAGATGAGTGGATAAAGCAGTGGTACATACACAGTGGAATTCAAGAGGTTATTTTTTGTTTGTTTTTTAAGATAGGAGAGTTTTGAGCATGTTTAAATATTTGCTATTTATCCACTATTCACTTAATAACTCCAGGTGTGGTCTTTTACCCTAAGGGTTGCCCTCTATGAGCCTTTCCTTTGGATATCCCCTTTCCACTTTCCAATAACAAGTCGTCCATAGTTCTATTTTGACACTAATTATAATATAGTAGATTTTAAAAAAACATCTCTTTCTTTAGACTATCAGTTCCTTCAGGACAAGTACCATCTTATGCGTATCTGTAGTGCCTACCTGGTACATAATAGGCTCAGTAAATATTTGTGGATTGGATGTGTTAATTGTCAAATTGACTTATTTTCTGGTAAATTGCTTGTTTTCTATTTTGAAATTAAAGTTATTACTTTACTTGAATATTTATATTTGACTAGCTATAATCGTGTGTATATAATATTCATTGAGATTGTTGGCACTTTATTAGACCCAAACCTCAAGTGCCCTGATTTATACTCAAGGGGACAGCATTGACTAACTCATTAGTTGTTACATGGACTGGGAATCTTTTCTCAGTTCTGCGTTGATTAAGGCAAAGAAAGTCTTACTAAACTGAGATCTTCCCTTATCAAAGAGAAAATAGACCCAAACTTACACTAAAGAAGCATATCACAAATTGATTTTTGTTGTAGACTGAACTTTTTGAAGAGAGAGGACATGTAGTTAATAACTCAGATCATAAAAGGGAAGATTTAGAAGAGTTGCTGTTTGCATGGATGTGTGCACAGTACTTTCTGAAAGCAATGGAATAGTATTTTTTTTTTAATCCTCATCCAAGGATATGTTTATTGACTTGAGAGAGAAAGTGGGAAAGGGAGAGAGATGGAAGGAGAGAGAGAGGGAGGGAGGCAAGAAGGAAGGAAGGAAGATTGATGTGGGAAAGAACCATTGGTAGGTTGCCTCCCACATGTGCCCCGACTGGGAATCGAACCCACAACCCTAGTAGGTATGTGCCCTGACTGGGAATTGAACCCCACACCCTTTCGGTGTATGGGTTGATATTGCAACCAACTGAGCCACCTGGCCAGGGCTGAAATGGTATGTTTTAATAAAAAATTTTTATGGTAATTTTAGGAAAGAATAAAGTGTCTGATACTGTCTTCAGATTATGTCCTGTTTATCTGTATGATTTTTCCCTTTAGGGTTTTATTTATTTTATATATACTCTACCTTTTCCTAGAATAAACCTGAAGCATTTTGTATTAACTAAACCAATTTATGGGAAAGGAACAACTGAATCTTGTTTGCCTTCTTGTTTATCAATCCTTGGATCACTCTTGCAAACTCTAGCACAAATACCATTGCATAGATTATACTCACTAAATGTTTAATTGTCTGATTTTTGAAAATTTCTCATTGTGTTTTTATGCTTTAGTCACAGAAGAATATATGGTTTTACTTAGATGTTTTTGGTATCATTCCAGAGTCAAGCTTTTGTCTCAGTTAATGTCAGTATCCTTTGAACTATTTATTCCTTTTTAAAAATTTTATCTTGTGAAGGAAAATCAGATATATAGACAAAGATTTACATATGATAACTATTTAAAAAGTTATTTTAATTTTATGAGTTATAATATTTCAAATCCATGAAAATAGTGAATTGTATGAAAAATGATGACTTTATCTGAAATAGTGTAATGGAGGAGAATGTGGCACCTATTTTGTAGTTTGATTCTCACAGAAGTTTTCAATTTTAAATATCATGTCTCCCTGCCCCACCCCTTTCCTTTTTCCTATCATGCAGAAGTATTTTAAAACTTAAAACCTGTGTCATTGTTTAAAGTCTGTTTGCTTCTAAGGCATTTCAAATAAGCATTGATCTTCGTTTGTTCACCCTTAGGTGTTTTGGTAGCAGATTTTTTTTAATACATAGATGTACAATTGTTTTTCTCCTTTTTAAATTTTAATAATTATATTTGAAGGTCTTTGCTCTCTATGGCAACCTTGGAAGATAGCAACCTGTTGACATCTCATCTAAGTCCCTAAAAGACATTGGTTTTATACATGGTTTTATACATGGCATATATATGTGGTGAATGATAACACTCACTACATAAGTATTTGTTAAATGAATGAGTGAAAGTGAGAACTCAAGCTTAAGCTGTGACTTTAAACTGCCAGTTTAAATATTTAAAAAATGATGATAATCAAGGCAGACAATATGATTAAAAACAGAAATTAGTTTGCTGCAACCCCCAAAAAGGTAAAATTATGCTTCTAGTAGCTGTCATTTCTTTAAATGCATTATTTCTTTTTAGTTAAAAATAATTTGCAGGCTTCCAATCCAGACGGAGGTATAGGTAAACATGGCTTTCCTCCTTGTACACCACATCAAAATTACAGCTAAACCGTAGAACAGCCATGATTTAGAACCGTCAGAAATCAAGTTGAATGGAAGTCTGACAACTGTGTAATTAAAGAAACCACATCATCCAGACTGGTGGTAGGAGGGGTAGAGACAGGAAACGGGCTAGTCTCACATCCATGTGAGGATGATAGAAATTCGGGAGGGATATCTCGGGGGTGAGGAGTCCCAGCCCCACACCAGAACCACAGCCCAGGAAGATAAGTCCCTATAACTTTGGGCTACAAAGCATAGTCTTATGCAGACTCATTCCTTCTGAGCTCCAGCACGAGGGTAGCAGCTTGAAGGCACCAGTGGCACAGAGAGGAACTAAAGTGTCTGGCACCAAGGTGAGAGCTGAGGGACAGCTTTCTCCCAGATAAAAAGGCAGGTGGAGGCCATAGTCCGTTTCTGAACCCTCCTCCCACAGAGCCACAGAGCAAACAGGTGGGTGCCATATTTGAGACTCTATCAACATGACTAACACTGTTTGCCCTGTCCCGGAGATCCCCAGAGACTTTGTCCCACCCAACTTACAGGCCTACCCAAGCTGCTTTTCTGTATGAATGGCTAGTCTTGGCTCATGCTTCACAGCTTCTGAAATCCTCTCAAAAAGTAACAGCCAGCCTCAGGGAGACCCTAGCCCCCATACCTCTTGCTAAGTGGCCCCAGGCGTGGTACTAGCAGCCAGCCTAGGTTCACAGCTTTGCTTTCCCTGGAAACCTCTAAGCCCAGCACAAGTAGCAGCTATCTGCAGATTGCTTTATAACTCCTGCAGGGGGAGCCCAGGCAGAACACAGGTGGGGGCTGACCTTGGCCTGCACCACCCTGTGAGCAGCTACAAACCATGTTGGAGTACTACCACCCTGCACCTGCACAGCTGATCCTCCACAGAGGGCGGAGGTTGGGGTGTCAGTGGTCTCAGCCAGTCCTTGAAGCTGAATGGCCTGGGTAAATCCCTCCCATTGACCTGTCATCAGCAATCAAGGCTCAATTACAAGAGGAGGGTGTACTCAGCCCACATGAAGGGTACACCTTAAGTACTCAGCTTGGGTGATAGGGGAGTCTGTGCCACTGGACCCTACAGGATGCCAACCTATTACAATTGGCCACACTACCAAGACATGGAGTCAGAACAGCTCTACCTAATACATAGAAACAAACAAAAGCTGCCAAAATGAGGAGACAAAGAAACATGGCCCAAATGAACAGATCAAAACTCCAGAAAAAGAGCTAAACCAAATGGAGAAAAGCAATCTATCAGATACAGAGTTCAAACCACTGGTTAAAAGGATGCTCAAGGAGCTTAGTGAGGACCTCAACGGCAAAAAAAAGATCCAGTCAGAAATGAATGATACACTACTTAAAATAAAGAACAATTTACAGAGAAACAACAGAGTGGATGAAGCTGAGAATCAAATCAATGATTTGGAACAGAAGGAAGCAAAAACACAACCAATCAGAAAAAGAAGAAAAAAGAATCCCCCCAAAATGAGGATAGTGTATGCAGCCTCTGGGACAACTATACGAGGTCCAACATTTACATCATAGGGGTGCCAGAAGGATAAGAGAAAGAACAGGAAATTAGAAATCTATTTGAAGAAATAAAGAAAACTCTTCTGATTTGATGAAGGAAATAGACATGCAAGTCCAGGAAGCACAGGGAGTCCCAAACAAGATGGATGCAAAGAGGCCCACTCTAAGACACATCATAATTAAAATGCCAAAGGTTAAAGGTAAAGAAAGAATCTTAAAAGCAGTAAGAGAAAAGCATTTAGTCACCTGTGGGGGAGTTCCCATAAGACTGTCAGCTGATTTCTCAAAAGAAACTTTGCAGGCTAGAAGGGATTGGCAAGAAATATTAAAAGTCATGAAAAGTGGGACCTACACCAACATTACCCAGCAAAGCTATCATTTAGAATCAGAGGGCAGATGAAGAGCTTCCCAGACAAGAAAAAACTAAAGGAGTTCATCATCACCAAACCATTATTATATGAAATGTTAAAGGGATTTATTTAAGAAAAAGAAGATCAAAACTGTGAAAAATAAAATGACAATAAATACATTATCAACAATTGAATCTAAAAAACAAACTAAGCAAACAAGAAGAACAGAGACGGAATCATGGATAAGAGGAAGGTTTTGATAATTGACAGATGGGAAGGAGGTATCGGGGAATGAATGAAGAGGTAAGGGGATTAAGAAGTACAAATGGGTAGTTACAGAATAGCCATGGGGATATGAAGTACAGTATAGGAAATGGAGTAGCCAAAGAACTTATATGCATGACCCATGGACATGAACAATGGTGTGGGGATTGCCTGAGGGAGTGGGGGTACTGGAGGGTAGGGGGAAAAGGGGGAAAAATTGGGACAACTGTAATAGCATAATCAATAAAATATAATTTAAAAAATTATGTAGTTTATAATGAGAAGATGCTACCATGTGAGTGGTATTTCTAGACAATATAAGTGACTTACTTCCTGATTAAGATCATTTGTTCCTGCTTAGTAGACACAAATTCTATAATTACCATCATTCTATTAAAACATTTAAGTCATGAAATACTCTTTTCTTGGCTTTGATGATACCACCCTTTCCTGGTTCTCCTCCCATCTGTTTTTCTACCCATTTTCAAGGCTCTTTTTCATTCACTTCTTCCTTTTAGCACTCGGAGTTGTTTCATAGGTCCTATCTTCCTCTCAGTTTTGCCTTTTTTTTTTTCTTACTTCTACTGTATCCATTCTTAATGATTCTCAAATCTCTAGCTCCAGTCTACAACTCGGTGTGCTCCAGACCCAAATTCTTACCCATGCTTCAGACTCAACATATATAGCATTAAATTTTCCATCCCAACTTGCTGTGTTCCTGTTTTCCATTTTAGTTAATGCTAGTACTATCTACTCTTTGTGCAGTGAGAGATTGCCATCATCTTTTATTTCCAAAGCTCCATCAGATCTTATAATTTCTACCATCTAAATTTTTCTCTAATTTGACCCATTCTCTCCATCGCCATTACTCTTTCTTAGTTCAGGCTATCTGATTTCTTGTATGTAGTACTTTTGTTATCGGCTGATAGTGTGCTTGCCTCCAGTCTTGTCTTGTTTCAGTTCCTTTCTCCTAAGAAGCAGCAGCGAACATTTTAGAATGTAAATCTGATATTATCACTATCCTGCTTAAAATGCTTTGGTGGCTTTTCATATCCTTTTCAATTATAGGATAGTTTGGGTGCTCTACATTAAATGCCTATGGATATAAAACAAGTAATGTGAATAGTAATGTTACTAACAACAGATATTTACTGATTGCCATTGCCAATAGAGTTTTAAGCATTTAAGCATTTAAACCTTATTTTACTTAATCCCTTTAAGGTATGTGATATTATCCCTATTTTGTAGATGAGAAATAAAACCACAGAGTGTTTAAGTAACTTGCCTCAGATCAGAAGAGTCAGAATTTAAATCTACACACTTTGGCTTCGTAGCCTAAATTCATTCTTAACAATGATATAAAACTGACTCCTTGTGAAATAGTTGCTGATCCGATGTAATGGGACTGGGGTGGGGGGAGCTGTGACAAGCTAGAGAATGTATGCTTGGCCAGAAAGCACAGTTACTACTCTGCTCCAGGTGATTATTGACATAATGACGTGGGCCCAGTATTGTCAGTCTTCCTTTTTTTTTTTTCCTTACACAACACATCACCTGTACACTGTATTGGGTGTTCGCCACCCCAGTCAAGTCTCCATCTATCGCCATTTATCCCACCTATACTGTCCTCCACCTTCCTTCACAAGCCCTTCCCCGGCAATCACCACACTCTTGTCTGTGCCCCAGAGTTTTTTCTTTTTTGTCTTTCCTTCTCAATCCTTCAATGCCCTCTCACCCCCGCCCAGCTCCCTACCCCCAACCGCTGTCAGCCTGCTCTCTGTAAGTCTGTGCCAGATCTTCCCATTTTTTAAGAGTAAGTGAGATTCTGGGCTTTAACGAGAAATATCCTCTTTCTTGTAAAAGTAACAAAACCAAACCAAACCAGACCGGCTAAAAGTAAACCGAACATTTCTGCATGCTGTATTCAGACAGGTAGCTTCTAGTTCATGACCCTTGGTGGTCAGTGTAAACAGTGCCTTTCTAGCTTCATCTCTCACAAATTACTGCTTGTAGTCTAGTTGCCCTGGACAGTTTTCTGTTCTTGTAAGTCTTAGGCTTTTTTTGTGATCCTTATACAAATGGCTTCCTCTGCCCCTTCTCTTTCTCTCATCCCTACCTTTCTTATTATGGCTTATTTCTCTTCATCACTCATGACTACTTCTTTTGGTTGGGGCAGGAGCTTTTATCTTTTTTCTGTGCCCTGCCTTTAGCCTGTATTAGTTCCTTCTCCCATTTGCGCCCATTACCCAATGAACACGCTTGCAGCCATCTGTCTGTCTCTCTCTATTCAGACTGTAAATCCTTATTGTCTATATCCTGGTGTAAGTATCTAGGTGTTAGGCTATTTAGAAATCCACTTAGAGCTAGCTTATGAGCACAAAGGAAGAGCATGGATAGGCTCATCTAACCAAACTGCAGGAGTTGGGGCAGTCTTAGGGATGACCAGAACCAGAGCTTCAGAGGCAGGCTGGGTTCTTGCCGTCTTGGGTCTCTCTTGGACCTGCTTCATTCAATCTTGCCTTAGACAGTCTCCACCATAGACCAGGAACATGACCTATGGTACCTCCAGACTCATCATTACTCGCATACCTTCCCTTTACCTCCAGTTAGAAAAATCTCAGGTATTCTGATTGGCTCAGCTTATGTCAAGTTTCTACCCTAACACATCAAATATGGGTGAGAGGCAGTGAGTACACACACATAGAATTTAAAATCAGGGAAAATTTTCCTTAGGTAGTGACTTTTAAGATGTCAGCTGACTTATTTAAGGGTTAGCCAGGCTATGAGGAGTGAAAGAGCTTTAGCTTGTACTGAGACCTAGTGGGAAGTGCCAAATATTTCTTTTAAAAAGATCAGTCTGTTTCATTTAAAAAGTAGATGGCAGGGATGTAGGAGGTGATGAGGGTAAACCACTGTGCAGAAAGGATTGACCATAGAAGGCCTGACTGCTGTCCCTAAAATGGCCTGCGTGTAAGGTTGGTGCTCGACTGGCATCTGGGGACTTTGATTTGGGGAGGGTTTCCACCTCCCTAGAACTCAAAGAGTGGCTTACTATGTCACTAAGCTGTGCACACAGACATGTATGCTGGGCATTCCTGCTTTCCTTCCAGGAGTCTAGAAATTTGGCAGGTACCAGGCAAGGGTCGCCTCTGTGACTGCTCCCAATGAAACTGTTGGGCACTAAGTCTCTCAGTGAGCTTTCACGGTAGATCTTCTACACAGGCTGTCCCAACTCATGGCCGGGGGAGTTAAGCACATCCTGTGTGGCCCACTGGGAGAGGACTCTGAAAGTGTCCTCTGGACTTCACCCAATAAGCTTTTCCCTTTTGCTGTAATAAGTCATAGGACTATATTCTGAATCTTTTGAGTCCTAGTGAATCATCAAACCTAGAAGTGGCCTTGGGGACCCCAACACAACTACTTAGGCTGAGATTTGAGGTCCAGGCAAGAAAGGGTGGAAGACTGGTCCAGGGTGTTGGCACTGACTTGTGAGATATTTTTAAAGTAGAATTGGCAGGATTTGGAGATCGTTTTAATGTGGAGAGAAAGAAACAGGAAAGTATCAAGAATATCTACAAGTTTCTGAACTTAACAGTTTCTGATTAAGTGGTAATACCCATTTACAGGGGGACAGCGTAAAGAGAAGGCGTACTGAGTCTGAATGGTGTGTATGGGTTCAAATACCTGTGTACTTACTCACTGTTACCACTGGCACGTCCTTTTGAAGCTTAGTTGTCCAATTGAGACTGTTCTGCGGATTGAATGAGACATTTGAGGAAGTTTTCTGTTATTAGGTATTTATAAATATTAATTATGACTATTAAGCTACCACTTACTAAGTACCTAATACATACCAGGCCTTTTACATTCTTGTTACTACTGTTTTTGCACTGATGTAGTTTTTGTTGAGTTTTAAAACTCAGAGTACCTAAGATACTGGGATTTCTTTTTATTATTTTAGAAGTTCTGTATGGTATTGTATTATGTTGTATTACATTATATTACCTTATTATCTTTAGGATGTGCATCCTGTTAGAAGGAGATGAAGTCTTGGTTTTAAGCACTAAGACTCCCAGACATTAAGTACATGATGTCCCATAAGGGGATTTGCCAAGGTTACACAGCTGTTCCAAGGTTGATTAGCACTCTGGTCTTCCAAAACACAGCACACGTTCCACTGTGCTACATGCCTCTCATTTACATGTCCAGTGGATAAGTAAAGGAACTTTGCTTTCATAATTTCAGATCCATTGAGTAGAAAATATATCATCCTATTACAACCTCATTAACTAATTGAACAAAAATCAAATACGCATGCAAGGAAAGGCAGGTATTTGTGAAATTATCTTGAGTATAAAATGTCTAGGCTCCAAAGAAATAACGACCTTCTCTTTCTCTTTTAGACCACTTCACCTGCATCGTAAAGGTGCTTTTTACTCTGCTGTATACACAGGCTCTTGCAGCCCTTTCAGTGAAATGCAGTGAGGAAGATAGGTCGGCCTGGAAACACACAGGAGCTCTCAAAAAGGTCAGTGTCTTGTCTGAGTCTGTCATTTAGTACTTTGGTAAACTCATTTAAATTGGAGGTATGAATGAATGACAATAGGTGTTTGAAAGACAAAGTGAGTTATTAATAGTATTTTAATTGGAAATGGAACACCTTCAGGTTAAAAAACTTAAAAATGTTTATCTTGTACAATGAGGTCTTCTGAATCCATATCTAAAGCTTGGCTGTTATCCCGTTATATTTGGGAAGTTTTGTTTTGCTTTTGCTACAAGACTTAAACTTAGAGAAGTTACAAATATTGTGCTAACACATGAGGAAGTAAAAAAATTCCTGCAGACTTACTTGTTTTACTTATCTGTCATCTTTTTGTCTTCTTGTCCATATTCCCAGTCACAATCCAAAGATGGCTTTTCACTCATCACTTTTAAATTTAAGAATCTTAAGGTGAAAGATGCATCAAAAATTTATTGTGTGTAAATACTACTGTTAAGTTTGAGATAACTTGATTACTGTACTTATAAGATTAATGTATTAGATTTTGTTTAAGGCTTTTTTTTTACTATTGGGATGGTAAGTTTTCCTGTCAGGTATTTTATAGGCTTAAAATTAAAATATACTAAACCAAAAAACAAAAAACTTAACCTTTTCTTTATTGTGTCTTTTTCTGCTTTTTTCCCATGTTAGAATGCATAAAGATTCTTAGCAAATTTAAAGGAGTTCTGTTTAGTTAAAATTATATAAACAATTTAGAAAAATTATGCAGGTCTAGTTAAATGTTGAGTATTTTCAGTGGCTTGAGAACAAATGGGATACTATAGAGTCAAAGAACTGACTGACAGTGATTTGGTTTAGAGATAGTTTAAAGTAAGAAAATTAATACTTATTTGGGGAAATTAGTAGAAGAAATTATAGGTATAGTATAAATTAAACTTTTTAATTGGCTTATAAACTGTTAAAGAGGTTTTGTACCTCATTGAAAAGTTTCTGTTAAAATCATATCTACTTGTATCAAAGGATAGAAAACTAATTATAAATACATGAAATGTATTCAACATATCCTTCACTTTAATCACCAGTTTACTCTCAAATCATGATTATGTGTACAAAAGTTTAGTATGATATCATCATAAAGTTCGTTATGTCTTAATTAGGGACATGGGTGGTTGGCCATTGAACCTGAGTACTAGGCCAAGCTCCTACCACTAAATGGAGATAATACTTTTTTAGTCAAGACATAAAAACTCTCTGAACCTCAGCTTTCTCTAAGGTAAATGAGAATTTGGAATGTATGATTTATATGAGTGTTTCTCTTTCTAAAATTCTGTTATTTTAAGTTCTCAAAGTGGAATTTTGTCTCTTCCTGCAATGATTTTCCCTCTTTGTTCCTAGCTGATTCTTGGGTAGTTTTCCATTCTGCAGTTATCTTTCTTTTTTCCTAAACATTCTTTCAATTCTCTGAACACACTCAAATCTGATATTTGTATTGTTAGTATTCAAATCAAGTATATTAGGTTTCTGTGCTGTGTCATTGTTTACGTTTTCTCAGTAACTCTTATAATAAAAAATCATGCGTTTAAAACATTTCCTGATATAATTTGGTTCTAAACTATTCATCAAACTGCAAAAATGAGACCTTAAGACAGAAAATTAGACAATTGTAAATCTGTGATAGAAGGAACTTGAACTGATTTAGATAACTTTTGTTAATTCTCTTTCTTGATTAGATAAATGTTAGGTATTTTAAAAATGCTTAATAAAACATTTAATATGAATCAAATTCTTATCAGAACTTAAATTAGAAGTTTATAGCCACATAAATTTCTTTAGTGGATGAAAACAAAAATTATAATATTCTGTAGGTTGTTTTGCTATGTTATTAGCTTTTTCTGCAGTTGATCTAAACATTCAGATATGTAGTATATTGTAAATATTAGCAACAACTCTATGAGTAATGAAGTGTATCGTGACTTCTGTAACTGTTTGGATTTCTATATCATTAATTTCTCCTTTTTACTCGTTTCCTTTGCTTTTCTTCTCATCCCTTTTCTTCTTTTCTTTCTTCATTGAGTCTCATTTATTCCATCCCTATAATTTCTATTCTCAGGTATGGCAATTTCAGTGAAAACAGATTTTTGCCAGATCTAATCTGCCCTAGGGCAATAGAAATATGTATTTTCCAAAAGGATAGCAGAGTTAATTTGGTAATGAGGTTCAGTTGTGCTGGAAAAATGATCATTACAGTTAATATTAATTGTGGGTTTTTTTGTTCTTGGGAATAGCTGTTAAAAGAGACCTTATATCAGAATTTCTTAATCTGGGGTCCTTTTCCTTTGTTTTGTTTGGCTGGGGAGTAGGACCATAGCGTGTCCTCAAAGGTTCTGTCACCACAAAATGTTAAGTAAAGGAGCACTACACTTCAGACAAAGCATCCTCCCAACACAGCATTTGTTGCGTCTTTCAACCTCGATCCTTGCCTTTGTTTAACCCACTTGCTTTGTCACCTCTCTCCTAGAGTTCTTCTGGTCTGGGTTCCACGTCTTTCGTCCACGGTCTCAGAAATCTTCTTAAGCTTTATGAGCCTATCTTAGGCTTATTCAAATATTGCCTATATAAAATAGGCTTTACTAAGGCTTTCTTATGTATGAAATTATTGTTGTATCTAATATTCTTTGTTTTTAATTTGAGAAGAGTTTAGCCAAAGAACCTGATTTTTAATTAAAGCATAATTGACATACAATATTGCAGATTTTTTATAGTTAAAAATCAGGACACAAAAACACTGTATGGCCGAGTGAACACGGCAGAAAGGATAGAGGAGTGATTTCAAGATAATGCAAAGAATTGATTATCAAAAGAGACACATCAAGGGAAGTTCTAAGACTGAAAATAAATTTAATCAATTAGGTATTGCTCAGATTTTTATTATGGAAAGGGATACCTGCAAAATACAAAGCACAGTTCCTGACACTTTGGAATTCACAGCCTAGCTGAAGAGAGCGCAGTAACGTGTGAAACAGTGAGGGACCGACGTAGGAAAGACTGAGCTTTATTGAATAACACACTCTGGTCCAGACTACCAGTGCCTTAAACATTCAGGGGCAAGTTCTCTTCCACAGCATGTACTCAATTCTTGTTAGTGGTGTAGTGACTGTCTTAGGCATGTAGGTATTTTTAAATCTCGGATTATTTTTTAGGAGGAATTTCTAGGACTGGGAATTACTGGATAAAAATCTATGATTTACATGCTTATTTATACATATATTACATAATGCACATGCTGTCTTTTAAAGAAGTATTTAATTATCTACCCAATTCTACTGTGAATCCAGGGATATGTTGTTGTAAACAGGTTTTCAGGAATTACTTGAAAAAATGTAATTATACTTCACTCATTAGAAAGTATTCTTTTCAGTGTTAATTTTTTGTAATTCAGTGACCAATAAAAGTAATACTTTCATTTTTTTCTAGAATCCGGGTGATGCTGAAAAATCTTATAAAGCGTTACTGAGCGTTGTGATAAGCGAGCTATCTAAAGGAAAGCTGTACCATGAAGAAGGAACTCAGGAGTGTGCGGTGGTATGCTCTCTAAGATCAGATGTGGCGGTTATTTAGTTAGAAATTTAGACTTGGTTGCCATTATGAATACAATTTTTAAAGCTATGTCTATTATAAAATGAGTTGTTCAACTTTTCTCTTTGTAACTTTAGGTTAGCCCTGTTGTTTGGTCTCCTGAATCTATGGAAAAATACTTACAGGACTTCTGCTTACCTTTCCTCCGAATCACCAGCCTTCTTCAGCATCACCTTTTTGGGGAAGATTTACCCAGCTGCCAGGTATAATCTGGGGTAGAGATTAGGAAGCCTTGTTTAGTCTAACTCAAAGGAATAAATATTTAGAATATTTACTATTATTAATTTTTGTATTTGTTAGCATCCACCCATTTTTATGATGTTATTGATATTTGGTATTTAAGCAGTTTTGGATTAGATCAGTGATAATAAATGCCCAATACTTTAAAGGAATTATAGTTTTCATATTGGTATTATTTATCACCATCTCTATTGCTATATTTATTACTAATTATCTGCTTTTCATATCCTTTTAAAAGTTATACTGGTTTGAAAGCTGGCTATTTGAAGATATAATGGTATTTCTATAATTTGAGAACAGCAAAATTTCGATTTGTGGCCGGTTATATTAAAACTTGGATGAATGAATTATCACTGGTTTAATTTATTTCTTAAAACTGTTGGTCAGTGTGAGTTGGCAAGAAAGTGACAGGGAGGAAAGCGGCAGGTGAGTAAAGCAAACACCGTGTGTCAGATTATGTTTCTGTATCATCTGCCATTCATGTCCAGTGAATTTGATGTTGCAATTAAGATATTTATCATATTTATGCTCTTCGAAGCCTGAAATATATCACAATTAAGAAGTTGTGTTTTTTTTCCTCTAGCCCATTAAATAGTTTGGATTCTTTGGTTTTTATAAAATGACTTCAGATAAATTCTGCACACTTGTCCCCAAAATTTTATATTTAGATTTATAAGATATTGAACGAATTAAAATATTCAAAAATTCTTCACGTCACCATATTGCACCAATATCCTGGGATATCTCCTTAAACAGAAAGTAGGGATTAAATTAAGCAGTGGGGTTTTTCTTTTTTAACAGTTACTCAGGCACTGGAAAGCCAAAGTGATTTAAAAAATATAAATATTTCTACAATAAATAATGGTGACTTAACCAGCCATACTTCAGGGTTGTCTGTGAGCTCTTCTGTAGTCACCAGAAGGATAGGTAAAGGTGAGACCTGTGGCATCTAGGTCGTGTCAAGTCAAGTAACTCACTGGAAGACTGCAGCTTTAATCAGAGTACCTTTAACTTAGGAAGCCATCCCTAGGATTAATGATAGTGAGCGTGGGCACGAGAAGGGGGCTGCCCAACCAGGCCATTTCTCTACGCCCTTCCTTTCTGTTTCTAATTGTCTGTGCCAGCTGCCTACATTTGCTTTCCACCGACTCCTTAGCCCCACAAAATCTGTGTTATTTTCCCTACCAGCACCACCCTGCAGCCTCCGATGTCACTAAGGACCTTCTGGTTGCAGCACATTTTGATGTGCCTCATCACTCCTTCCTTTGATCTCTCCCCTCCCCTGGGGCCCAGGACACAGCCTCTGGAGTTTTCAAACATGCTTTATCAGTAGAGCCTTTCTTTCAAATGAGATCTTGCCTAGAACTCCAAGTAATTACCATTCCCCTATAGTAAGACTTGAAATCACACAACGTAAGTCCTCCAAATTTGTTCTTCTTTTTCAAGGTAGTTTTGGCTATTCATTGCATTTCCATAATTTTTTAAATGAGCCTGGAAATTTCTACCAAAAAAAATCTTTGGGGATGTTTCTTTCCCTTTTTTGGGCAATTGCATCAACTCTGAATATTAATTTAAAACTGTCATCTTAGCTGAAGAATTGATGCTGTATCATTATAATGTTAGCATGTTAACATTATTGAGAATTCCAGTGATGGGTCTCTTTGTTTCCTCTGATTTACATTAACTAATCTTAGATCTGTGGGTTTGCAGTTTTCATCAACTTAGAAAAAATTTGGCCATTATTTCATTAAATATTTTTTTATCCCTCTTATCTCTACCTCCTCATCAAAAAAAATCACCTATTATTTTATTTCATAATTATTTAGTTTTAATTTTAACTTAAAAGAAAAGTATATTTCTTTTCTTTTTCATATGAGGAGGCATGGGAGCATCCTCAAGCATGGAGATTAGCCAAAGTCAACTGCTTCGTCAACTTTTCTTCCCTCATGTTTTAAGTCATAGATTGTTGTTTCTTATGTTCTTTTTACCCTATGGTTTATTTTTTCATGTGTTTTTATTGGAGGGTATTCTTCTACCAAAGGTTATAAGGCACGTGGAGGCAGAAGCTCTTGAACTGAGCACTGAAATTTGGCCTGGGGTTTGGGTGTACAGTGGTGCCTGTAGTAGAACCCCAGACGGGCTTGGACCAAGGGAGAAAGGCATCAACAAGGATGCGTGCTAGGAAGTAGTACAAGGCGGTATCAGAAAGATGGATTACGGTGAAGTGGTAGTGGACTTTGAATTTCACATAAGAGAATTTGGAGCATTAAAAGATTTTGGACAAGAATGTGACATAATTCAAATTTTATTTCAGAAAAAACTTCATTCTAATATAAGATAGATTGTGGGGTGTGAAGAATTGGAAGGACTGGGAACAGAAAGGGCTGTTGAGAACCAAATTGTTTCATATGGGAGACATTTGAGAACTGAAGTTTGACTGTATTAGAAATAGAAGAGGATAGGGAATGATTAGAGATTTCAGAGATGGAACAGGATTTGACAGCTAGTTGAACATATGAGGGTTAAGGGAGAAGAGTCGTACTGTACTTGGTTTTTTTGCCTGGGAGACTTGAACCTTTGTGGTACAGTTAATAGAAGGAGGGAATGTGGAGCAGATTTGTGGGGCTCTTGACTGAAAGTGCTTTGTGTATATTCAAGGTGAGGGATTGGTTAGATCATTTAAGTGGATATTTTCAACTGAAGCGAGAAAAGTAAGATTACAACTTTAGAAAGAAGTTTGCTCCCTTTTTGTTTATATTTCTGTCATCTGGGTAATCTTTTTTGTTTTTTGCATGCATATGTACTATGTATGTATAGATAAGTCTGACATAAAATATGTAAGTATATGTGCTGTATAAATATATGTGGACATTTGCTTGCTCTTACACTGTATCGCTTTGGCTGTTTGTTTCTGTTAGTCGTGGTGTGGTATAGATAGGTGACTGTTAAACGTACTTGAACTTTTGTGGATTTGATTTTTTTTTCTTTTTGTCACTTTTTTCATTTAGAATACTGTTTCACCTGTTCATCTCATACTTTTATCCAAAAATATTTTATTAAAATTTATTCTATTTTTCTCTTTGATTCTACTTGCAACTCTATACATTGAACAGGTTTCCCTTAACACATTGCGTACCACGTAGAAATCTCTAAGACATATGCCAGGGACCGCACCTTTTTGGGCAAACTTGAAGACGAAGACTATTCGAATGACCAAAATACAATGTAACTGCAATGCTTTATGGGTTCGTGCAATTCTATAGTTTTTCGTAGATTGACCTGCACGGTTTCCACCAATGAGATTGCTTTATTCGATGTGGACAAGACAGTGTGTTGACATCTAAGGTCCATAACAGATGGCATGTAAAACATGAGAAAACTCGTGAGTGA
This sequence comes from Micronycteris hirsuta, assembly GCA_004026765.1. Classification (NCBI taxonomy): domain Eukaryota; kingdom Metazoa; phylum Chordata; class Mammalia; order Chiroptera; family Phyllostomidae; genus Micronycteris; species Micronycteris hirsuta. The sequence goes on along the minus strand of PVJI01005358.1, from coordinate 48,508 downwards.
TCCTTAAGTTGTTAAGTCACAGGTGGCAAACACAAGGCCCACAGGCCAAATTCGGCCCTCCACTTTGCTTTATCCAGCCTGGCACCTTGTTTGTACCCGGTCACAGTGCCGAGCTCCTTGCCCCTAGTTAAGGAGTAGCTACATTTATACAGTCCTAAAGTTACATTTGGCCCTTTGAAGGCAACTGCGAGGGTGATGCCACCCCTGGTGAAAATGAGTTTGACACCCCTGCCTTAAGTTTTTCTTTTGTATTTCTTAAAATTAACTCAAAAATCGTTCATTTATTCTCCTTTGTTTCATTTGGGGGAGAAAGGACTAAATATTTATAGTCAAACATTGTTTCTCGAACAATTCAGTTCTTAACCAAATTGTTCATGGAAAAAAATCTCGTCTGTCTAATAAAACTTTGGGTCTCAATTCTCTCCCCGACACCCCTTTCATGCTGACACCTCTATGATCAGTCAACGTGTCTCTCAGGCAACAAACAACGGGGATTGTGTTTTCAAGTAAATCACTTATCAAACAATTTTCTGGAATGAGTTAAGTTTGAGAACTGAGGTTCCACTGTATTTGCTCAAACATACTTACAAAGCAGTTAATAATGACCAGCTATTTATTAACCTGCCTATAAAATAGGTTCTCATTTTACAGTGAGGAAATTGAAGGATAAAGGTATATCTAAGGTAATCAGTTAAAGGTTGAATTTACCCCATTCATCTGAGAATAGTTATATTGGTCCCATTGTTCATTTTTTTACCTGAAATTATCTTTTCATTTTTGAGAGGAAGCGTAGGAGATGTAGGTGCGTCTTCACGGAATTGAGTTAACCACACTCCTCAGCTCATGGCATACCACACACCGTGCCTCTGTTCCCTACGTGGTACCTTACCCATTACTGCTCAGAAGTAATGTGTGTGTCAGTGTAAACTGCATATGTGTTTAATTTGCATTACTGTTGTGCTATAAATCTTGCATCTCTCTTACTTTTTTCTACTAAATGTTATACCATTTAGACCTAATGATGTAGCTCTAGAGGATTTTCTTATTGCTGCAGAGTGGTATTCCAGTATACGTATATTTCCCATTTTACTTACTCCTATGGGGGAACATCTAGATCTTTGCTTCCCAGAAAAAGTAAAGTGCCACAATGAACCGAATGTCTTGTGTACTTTAAACTTTCTCTAGGTTCTTCCTATACCTAGTTACGGGATTGCTGGCTCCACATGGCACGTCCTGCCTGTTTGCTCTCTAAAATGGCTGCACAAGGTTCACACTTCTATCTGCAGTGCATGACGGTTCTTGTTTTCCGCCCTGTGCTTGACAGCAACTCTTATTATCTAGTGTACTAGTATTTGCCAGGCACATGGGTGCAAAGTGTATGCTATGGTTAATTAAACTTGCATTTATCTAATTATAAATGTAATTGGTTATCTGTTTATATGCTTATAGCCATTTAAATTTTCCTTTGTATATTTCACATTCCTATTCTTCGACTATTTGTAAAAATTGAGTTTGCTGTTGTTATCTTGCTGCTGTTTTGTCAGTTTTACTCATTGCAGATATCTTTTTCATAGACATTTACTTGACTGTACTGCACATATTTAATTTTAATGTTGCCAGACCTATCTATCACCTTTTTCCATATGACTTATGCTTTTGGAATCTTACTTAAAAAATTCTTCTCCCATCTGAGATTATAAAGTTATTTTGTATTTTCTTCTGTTATTTTCGTAGTTTTATCTTTAGATTTTTTTTTTTAAGATTTTATTTTTATTTATTTTAGAGAGAGGGGACCGGAGGGAGAAAGAGAGGGAGAGAAACAGCAATGTATGGTTGCCTCTCACATGGCCCTCACGGGCCCGCAACCCAGGCATGTGCCCTGACTGGGAATCGAACCGGGACCGCTCAGTTCCCAGCCCGCGCTCAGTCCACTGAGCTACACCAGCCAGGGCTATCTTTAGATTTTTTTTATTCAATCTGAAATTGATAGTAAGGTATGAAGTGAAGATCTATTTTTTCCCCCATTTGTTGAGGCGGTACTCTTCTCTCTGTTTACGAGATAATCTATTTGTAAAGTAATTAACTTTTTCTCACTGATTTTTGATACTAACAGGTTTCTTTGTTTCTGGGTTCTTTATTGTATACTGTTAAGCTATTTGCTCCTGTACTGGTAACAGGCTATTTTAATTATTATGGTTTTATTACACACATATCTAGTAGGGTAGGGACCACTCCTTTTTTTCCTTCTAACTTACTCTTTTTGCTAAATTATTTTTCTTTTTTCTTTTTTTGGTTAGCTATATGTGGTATTCTTATATATACATTTTATAATCAATTTGTAAATTTTCTTCCCAAATTCTACAAGATGTTAGATTAAACTTGCTTTGGATTTATAGTTTTAAGACATTGAGCATAGTTTATATGTCCATTTATTCAGGTCTTCTTTTAATGCTTTTCATGGAATTTTTAAATTGTCATCTTAAAGTCTGGAGCATTCTTTTATAAAGCTAATTCTAGAGGCTTTGTAGTTTTAGTTTCTCGTTAAATGATATCTTATTTTCTGTAACATCCTCTGCTTACTTTTTGCTGATATAGAATACTACTATTGACTTTTGTATGTTCTATGACTGGCCATTTGCTTAACTCTCTCTTTCTAATAATTTTCCTAGCGATTCTTAAGTTTTCTGTGTAACTATGATTATATCATCTGAAAATGACAAATTGTTCCTTCCCTTCAAATCTTTATTACTCTGTTGTTGTCTTAATGCATGTCCAGCATTATTTTGAGCAGTGGAAGTATTAGCATCCTTTTTTGGCGCCCTTCCTCAAAGAGAATGCTTTTCTGTGCATGTTTTTTTTTTTTGTTTGTTTGTTTTTATCATGAATGGAATCATTTAAAAATTATTTTGTAATACATTGCTGAATGTAGAAATCCAATTGGAATTTTTGAACATTATTCTTCCACATTTAGCTACCTTGCTAATAAATTCAGTGATTATTTCTAATTTCTAGGAGACTCTAGAGTTTAACAATACATTTTTTAATTAAACATTTTGTTAAGCTTGGGAAATCATCGAGAATGATACCTAGTACGTGTTCTGACAACAGAAAGCCTGCAAGTTAGTTAAACATTTTAGTCTAACGCTATTTCGGCTATTCTACTATTATATTAGGGCTAATTATACGAACCTATACAGTTTTTTCTCCTACTTAAATCCCTTCTCTCTTATTTATCCTCTAACTCTGGATTCTTAACAGGGGGACTTCAGGTGATTTTTGAATTCCATAGCATTGTTTATAAAATATCTGTGTACTGTATTTTTCTTGGAAGAAAATAGTTGTAAGATTCTTACATGGGAACATGTTATCCACCTTCCCCCTCCAAAGTAGAAACCACTGCCGTAATGTATCTCCTTTACTGTTGCTTCTGTCGTCTGTCAAAAATAGTTTCCCTACAAATAATGATAGGTAGCATTTCTTGTATGCTGACTATATGGTAAGCACTGTTGTGAGTGCTTTTCATTTAAATTCATTTAAGCTTCACAACAACTGTGAGGTAGCTGTAATAAGCCTCAGTTTACAGACAAGAGAACAGGCTCAGAGAGATGAATAACTTGTTCAAGACTCACAGCTGCTAAGGAAAGCAGCCAGGATTTAAACACATTTAGTCTGGATGCAAATGTGCGCTATTAACATCTGAGCCATGCTGGATGCACGGTTTTTGAGGAGTGCCAGTAATTTTCTTCTGGTATTAAGTCTGTAAAAATCATTATAATATTGCATATTGTGCTCTTCAATCTCAATATAACTATGAATAATCTATCTATAGACATTTCTTATAGTATAATAAGTGGTTGATTTATTGATAGCTTACTAAATATGCCAGAGAGCAAGAAACCGAAAACATCAAGTAGCCGTCAAGGGGAAACTGGCATGAATAAACTGGGGTTGGTATGTTCATGCAATAGAATATTCTGCAGAAAAGGAAAGCATAGAAAGTTTTTTATCTGCTAATATGGAAAATCTCAAAAAATATATTAAGTAACAAAGGCAAGCTGTGCTTATATTAAATGATGATGAGGAGGAATAATGGCATTCATATTTACTTGTTGATATATAAAATACTTTGAAAAAATACTTTAACAGCTTTGGTCAGTTCTTACCTAGGAGTTAGAGTAAGTAGTAAGTTTGAGATTTGTGTAGAAGGGGAACAGGATGGTCAAGAAACTTCTTTTTAAACAATTTTTTATACTTTCTGGTTTTTAAATAGTATAAATATATTACTGTCAAAATTTTACAGAAGAGAACATATATTTGTTTTTAAAATAGTTAATGCATTCACAAACAGTTTTTGTGTATTCACTTGTGAATTAAAACTTGTGAATTTTAACTATTTGTGTAATGTATTCACAAATAGTTAAAATTCAAGAAACATTTTATGAAAAAAATCTGTTTTATCCCTTTTTTCTTAGCCACTCCAAAGCTGTAGAGTGCTATCAGTTTTCTCTGTATTAATCCAGGAAAAAAAAAAGTGTGTAGGAGTCTATTGTTTTAGCCCCTTTTTACCACGTTTTTTAACAGCTTGCATTTTTTTCACTTTAGAGTGTATGTTGGAGATTTCATTTCATGTTCAATGTGTGTAGACCTTTCCGTTTTGGTTTACAGGTTCAGAATGTTTCGGTGTCTGATGTGCCAGGATATGTTTAATCACTTGGGTTATTTTAGTCCTCTGCTTATTCATAAATGATACCACAGTGAATAATAGTACATGTGAATTATTTTGCACAGTTTGATTGTATTTGTAGGATAAATCTGTGGAAGTGATTTGCTGTGTCAACACTTACATACATTTGTAGTTTTGATGGCTGTTACCGAGTGCCCTTCACTGAAGTTGTACCAATTAGGTTAACACCAGTGATGTGTGAGAGTTTCCCTATGCTTGTGTCTACTTAGAGTGTTATCAAACTATGTATCTTTACTTTCAGATGTTTTTGCTATGTCTCAATGTAGTTTTTTTAAAATTCTCACCTAAGAATGTGTTTATTGACTTTTCAGAGAGAGGAAGGGAGAGAAACATCGATGTAAAAAACATTGATGTGTTGCCTCCCGGTTGCCTCCTGTATGTGTCCTGACGGGGGGTTGAACCCACTGTGTTTTGGTGCACAGGACAACACCCCAACAAACTGAGCTACTCAGCCAGGGCTCAGTGCAGTTTTAATTTGCATTTCTCTTAAGTTAAGGCTGAGCATTTCCCCTATTTAGGAGTCATTATATTTTCTTTACTGTGACCTACTTGTTACATAATGCTTTTAAAAAAAAAAAAAAACTAGACAATGAAGACAATCAGGAAAACAATTTAATTTTAAGTAAATATCTCATGAGTTTTTCTTTGTTTAGAATAATCTGCCACTCTCATCTGTTGTGTCCAAGTCAAATGGTAGAGGAATGAGAAATTTTTCTTTAATTTTTTTCTTCTTTCATAAGTTTTTTCTCAGTTAGGTTTCTCTCATTTTAGTGACCCACATTTGGACTCAACATCTGCTTCATAAGAGAAACCAAACAATCTTGAAGTAGCCTATGAATCCCAGGGAAAAAATGCATTTATGTAGATCTTTGCTAATTTTTATCCATTGTTGGATTTTCCATCATTAAGAAGGTGAAAAAGTATCGCTGTTTTTCTACTATTGGTGGTTTCTATTGTCTTGTTATTTTTATGCCTTACATTAGAAAATAAATACTCTCTCTAAATAGAACAAGACACTCTAGTAGTTGTAAATGTACATTCACTAAACAACAAAACCCCAAATTACATAAGGCAGAAATTGACAAAATTGAAAGACAGATAAATCCATGATTATAACTGAAGACTTCAGTGTTCTCTCTTAGTAGTCAGTAACAAGTAGACAGAAAATCAGCTAGGATAAATGGGACCTGAAAAATACTGTCAATCAACTTGATATAATTGACATCTATAGAATATTTCACCAAGTAATAGCAGGATGTATATTTTTCACAAGGGCATATGGAACATTCACTAGAATATACCATATGCCAAGCCATAAAACAAGTATCAAATTTAAAAGAATGGAAATTATATGATATATTTTCTGACAATATGGAATTAAATTAGAAGTCAGTAACAGAAAGAAATATAGAGATCTCCAAATGTATGGGAATTAAGCAACACACTTCTAAATAACTTGTGTATCAAAGAAGAAATTATAAGGGAATTAGAAAATACTTAAACTGAGTGAAAATGAAAACAACATAGCAAAATTATGGGATGCAGCTAAAGTAGTTCTTGGAGCAAGATACCTTTGAATGCTTACATTTAAAAATAAGAAAGGTCTAGGCCTGGCTGGTGTAGCTCAGTGGATTGAGCGTGGGCTGGGAACCAGAGAGTCCCAGTTTGATTCCCGGTCGGGGCACATGCCTGGGTTGCAGGCCAGGTCCCCAGTGAGGGCCATGTGAGAGGCAACCATACATTGCTCTTTCTCCCTCCCTTCTCCTCTCTCTGAAAATAAATAAATAAAATCTTTTTAAAAATAAAAAATAAAAAAAAATAAGAAAGGTCTAAAATTATCTAAATTTCTACTTTACAAGGCTAGAAATAGAACAAATTAGACTCAGAACAAGTATAAGAAAGGAAATTACAAAAATCAGAAATCAAAAAGTAGGAGAAACAGTAGAAAAAATCATTGAGTACAAAATCTGGTTCATAAGAGATCAATAAAATAGATAAACCTAAATATTAAGAACTCGGCTGAACAGAGAGAGAGAGAACTCGGCTGAGCTGCTAGGTGTTGGAGTAGCTGATTAAAGCAACAGGCCAAAAATAAAAGTTAAACCTTTAACCACTTACTGTGATGGTATAAGCAAGTGGCTAAAACCAGAGAAAACACCAATCCCCTCCCTGCCATTTCATTCATGGAAGTGGCACACCAGTTGAAGATTAGATGGATTTGCAAATGTGGGGATCTGTTGAGGGGGACCCAAACAAAAGGCTCTGGCAGTTTTATGGACTCTGAGGTGGAGAGGGGGTGAGGTGGGAGAGAGAGGAAGGGGAAAGTACTGGGTACTGAGTCAGAATATGGAAAAGTATCTTTAAGGTTTCCTTGTCTTCTTTTTTATTTTATTTTATTTTATTTTTTGTTCAATTACAGTTATTTGCATCCTCTCCCCTCCCCTCCTCCCTTCTCCTCCAGCCCCCTTCCCCCCCCAGCCTCCCTCCTCCCCCTTAGTTCTGTTCATGTGTCCTCCACAGTGATTCCTGAAAACCCTTCTCCCCATTGTCCCCTCCCCCCCTCCCCTGTCTATTGTTAGACTGTTCTTAATTTCAATGTCTCTGGTTATGTTTTGCTTGCTTTCTCCTTTTGTTGGTTATGATCCAGTTAAAGGTGAGATCATATGGTATTTGTCCCTCACTGCCTGGCTTACTTCACTTAGCATAAATGCACTTCAGTTCCGTCCATGCTGTTGCAAAGGGTATAAGCTCCTTCTTCCTTTCTGCTGCATAGAATTCCTTGTCTTCTTTCTAAAAGGTAGCCTCAACAGAGGCACCAGAGAGACTCCTGCCCAGGTCCTCAGATAAAGAGGCCTGGGGATAAAGGCACCAGGGCCAGGTCTGTAAACATGTGAGAGCTTGGCTGACCAGGGGCGTCTGAGACCTTGACTGCAAGTGTCTTCATAGACTGTCATTGGCTGTGCACTAAGTGTAGGGTAGGAAGGGCAACTTTTACCCACAAGGCCTGTAAAGAAAACCTTTGTGATTGCCTAAGTTAGGCCTGAAAAATCACACCAGGAGTCGGACTCTTTACTAGATTGATTAGACAACAAAGAGAGAAGGTACAAATTACCAGTACCAGGAATGAAGGAGGAAACATCCCTACAGAACCATAAGAGAATATTATAACATTTGCTAATAGATTTGATAATGTGTAAAATGGAGAAAATCCTTGAAAGATACAAATTACTAAAACTGACTCAGGAAGAAATAGAAAATTTTTAGTAGATCTATATCAAATAAGAAAATTGATTTTAGTTATTAAAATTCTGTAATTATTTTTTCCAAAGAAAGAGAAGTCAACTTTGTAACAACAAAGATAATGTCATGGTGAATTCTATGAAATATTTAAGGAAGAAATTGTATCATTACTATCCAAATTCTTTCAGAAAACAGAGGAAGAAGGAACACTGCAAACCCATTTTATGAGTCCAGTTTTACTCCGATCCCCAAGACAGGGTAACACTGCAAACACCTATCTCTCATGAACGTGGAAGCATAAGCCTTAATAAGATGTTAGCAATAGAATGGAAATACTCCATGACCAAGTGGGTTTGTCCTAGGAATGCACAGTTGGTTCAACAACAAAAATAATTAATTTAATTCAACATATTAATTGAATATATTTTTTAAAGCATATGATCATCTAAGTAGTCAAAGAAAAAGCTTGACAAAATCTAACATCTTTTCATGATTAAAACACTAAAAAGCAAGGAATAGGAGGGAATTTCCTTAACCTGGTAAAGGGCATCTATGAAAACCCCAAACTAACATCATAATAGTGAAGGATAAAAAGCTTGTCCTGATAGATCAGGAACAAGGCAAGGGTGTCTGTCCTCATAATTTATTTTCAGCATTCGATTGGAGGTTCAAGAAAAAGCAGTTAGGCAAAAAAGAGAAATAAAAGGCATTGAGATTGGAAAGGGAAAGGTAAAATAATCTTTGTTTACAAATTAGATGATTTCAAATGTGAAAATCATAAGGGCTCTCCATAAAAACTATCAGAGCTAATAAACCCATGCAGCAAGGTTGTAGAGTACGTGACAGACGTATACAATAATTGGTTGTGTTTCCTGCACTAGCAACGAGCAATATGAAAATGAAGTTAGGAAAATAATGTTATTTACAATAGGTTGTTGAAGATATTCGGGCATTAGATTGTGGTAACAGTCATACAATTTTGTAAATATACCAAACTCCACAAAAGTATATACTTTAAAAGGGTGACTTTTATGGTATATAAAGTATATCTCAGTTTTTAAAAAATATATTGAGAAAGGATTTGTATGTACACTATTTCAAGAACTCTTATAATGCAATAAGAAAACAAAAAACTGAACACAAAATGGGCCAAAAATATTTGAACAAGCACTTCTTACAGGAATATGTGAGTGACCAATAAATACATGAAAAAGTGTTCAACATCGTTGTTGATTAGAGGAGTGCAAATGGACATGACAAGTGTTGCTGAGGCGTTGGAGTTACCTGGAACTCTCATTCTTTGCTGGTGGGGATGCAAAAAGTATAGTCAAATTTGGAAAAACTTTGGCAGTATCTTAAAGAAATGAAGCATACACTTACTATGCAACACTGATTCTATACCAAAAGACATGAGAACATATGTCCACATAAATACTTCTAATTGAATGGTCATAACAGCCTAATTTGTAGAAGTCAAAACTGGAAACAACCCAGAAGTCCTTCAACGAGTGAATGCAGGAACAAAATGTGATCTGTTATATAACGGGATGCTACTCCGTCATAAAAAGGAATGGACTACTGATACACACTATAAAATGGACGAATCAAAATAGTATGCTAAGTGAAAAAAGCCAGGCACACAGGACTACACACTGTATGGTTTCATTTATATGAAACTTTTTAAGAAATCCAAAATCATAAGGACAGAAAGCACATCAGTTGTTGCTTGGGCCAGAAGGGGCTGGAATTGATTGCATAGAGCCACGAAGGAATAATTTGGGGGGAGGAATTGTTCTAAAATTTTATTGTAGCAGTGGTTATATGATTATACATTTACCCAGATTTATCAAGCTATGCTTACGGTTGGTACATTTTATGGTCACATAAATTTTACCTCAATAAACTTGTTTTTAAAAGTGCCTTCTTTATGTAGCTACATGAATGGGGGAATTTGTGGCCTCATTTCTAGAGATTTTAAAAATTAACATTTTTTTGCTTTCATATTATTTTGCTTTTTCATCTTTATTTCATCTTTGTAACATATTTCAGAATTTTGTACTTAATTTACATAATTAGTTCAGTTTTGCAAAGAGATGTTGGTTGAATTTCTCCTGTATGCCAAGCCCTGAGAGGACAGAGCTCCTACTCCCAGTTACTATTCCAGTGGTCTTAAAGGAAAGGCTATTTATTTTTAAAATAACTATTAGAAAACATCCAAGAACAGACGTGTTATTTACAAGGTGTAGAGGGATTGATTTTATCTGAATGGTAATCTGATGTTTCATTAAGTGGGCCGGGAGAATCTTCCTGGGGAGCCGGAATTTGAAGGATGATGGGAGTTGATCCAGTGGACAGGGGAAGGTACATGTACTTTCAGAAATGGGTTTTCAATGAACTGAAGAAGAATTGGGGAGTATATTTTGGTGTTTATAAGACTAAGAAACTCCTTAAAAATGAACTTTCAGAATGTGAGTCATTGGATGACTGATTACTTTGGTTCTGTTATTGCTGAGTAGTGCTTCAGATTGCCTGGCACTTAGATCTCTAAAATTTTACAAAACTCCCTGTCAAAACTGACTTTGTTTCACACTCATTTGGGATCTAGGCAAATTACTTAGCACTGGCTTTCATGAATTTCATGATTTGACTCTCGCTCTTCATCCATCCTGATAGCTATAACTTTTTAACCAAAAGTCCCTTTTCCCTTGCCCCAATTAACATTTGCTCTCATAGAGTAACTGGGTTGTGTAGACTGTACTCATCAGATATGTGGTAACACTATTTAAAAAATAAATGTATAAAACAAGCAGATGCCATGGCACTTAGGAGTTAAATTCCAAAGAAATATTATGGGGATATTTGGATGTAACAGCTAGAAACCTTTGTCTCTTTGCTCCTCCTGCTCCCTTTAGTTTTCTTCAGCTGACTCAGTTAAGAAAGTTTTCTTACTATCCAAAAGTAATTGATGAGAAACACTTAAAATATCAAAAAGGGGAAATGTTCTCAATGAGAATGTCTTGAGAATTTTCTATTTCATGTCTAAAAGGAAGAAGAAGAATTTTCAGTTCTTTCCAGCTGCCTGGGACTCCTGCCGACATCTTACCAAACTGACCACCCCTTCATCAGTGCCTCCTGCCTGGTGTGGCCGGTGCCAGCGCTCGATGTCATATCTCAGTGGTGCTCTGAGATAAATGCATTTACTGAAAGACACGCAGAACAGGGGAAGGTATGTAAAAGGAACAGTACTCACTTGCCATAGTGGTGGGATGCCAATAGGTAAGAGGATAATGAAAAATTTAAAATTTCAGGTCATCTATTCTTGGAAGCATTTATTAAACTAATTATATTGAAAAATGATTTACTTGCATAGTATTTGCTTATGAGTGTAAAAGCAGAAACATTTCAGTCAACAAAGCTAAGGTGTTACTATGTCTCTTTTAGGTCTAGGTTGCCAGGTTTTTGTTGAATCCTTAAATAATCACAGCATTAGTCTTGGAAGGTACAAAGGAATTCTGAGATAGACGAGGATCTTGTAAGCTTAGTGGAAAGAGAACTGTCACATAAAAGTCAAAAATTGAGACTAGGAGATCTAAAAGGTCACATCTTTAACTTTTAAATGTGCTGGAGCAGGGTCGCCCACTAAACAGGTGACAGCGGGTGACAGGTTTTGTGTTGGAGAGTGAGGGCAGCAGTGGGCAGTCGAATGCCATGGTTTGGTGCTCAGACTTTTTCTGTAGCTGGACCTGCAGTTTTTGAGAAATGATGAAAGTAGTCTTTTTTTTTTTAAAGATTATATTTATTTTTAGAGAGAGGGGAAGGGAAGGAGAAAGGGAGAGAAACATCAATGTGTGGTTGCCTCTCCTGTGTCCCCACTGGGGACTTGGGCCACAGCCCAGGCATGTGCCCTGACTGGGAATCGAACCGGCGACCCTTTGCTGGTGCTCAGTCCACTGAGCCACACCAGCCAGGGTGAAAGTGGTCTTTTATGGAGGTAATCTGGTGGCTTTTTAGCAAGTAAGTTGAAGTAAGCAGAGCGGGAAACCAGAGATTATTATTTAGGTGGTGAAGAAAATCTGTACTGTTGTTCTGTTCGTAGAAATTAGAATGTAACCAATGCAAGAGACATTTGAGAAAAATATATAGGTCTTGGTGAACACATATACAAGACTTTAGGATCTTGAACCCAAATCACTAGAAGAATGGTAATGTGTACATAGCTCTGATAGGAATCTGCTCGTGCTTGAACGCCACTAGTGATGCCCCATTGACTCTGGAGGAAGATCTATGCTCCTTGCCTGGCATTTGGGGATTTTCACCATCTTGCCTGCCTTTCAGACCTCGTTCTCTGCCACTCCCCTGCCCACAAACTTGCTCAAAACAGCTCACTGCTTTTACTTTGATCTAAAGCAACCTTCCTACCCTTCTCTTATTGAATTAATCACCCTTCAAGGTTTTGCTAAGATAAATGTTACCCTTCTTTAAAACCTTATCTGATAGTCCATCTTCCTTGGAAGTCCTAACCTCCTCCCTCTGTTTTATGATAGTACTTTTGCCACTACTGTCTCTTAGAGTTGCCATATTTATCACTTTGTTTATTTTGTCTGAATTGCGGCTTCACAAAACAAAAGTTATTTATTTTTAATCCCTAGTTCCTATAAAATGCCCGATATAGACTAGTGACGGAATCCATATTTGTGGAATAGTTGGTGGTGGGAGGACGTCATTGTCAGAAATAGAATTGATGAAAGGGGAGCCAGGCTTCAGGGAAAATGAGAATTTTAATTTTAACATCAAAGGGAAAATAAAAGATTAGTATCTCAGGTGGAGGTGTCAAACTGACTTCATTTTTAAAATATTGACGTGAATAATAAAGGCAAGGTAAGCATAAGTAATACATGTCTCTTGTTCATTTCTGGTTTTTGTTGAAATCCTTACAGAGATAATATTTCATTTTATACCTTTTTTTTAAAGGAAAAGGGAAATTCAAGAAGTTAATTGAACCTTGTATATTAAATATAAAAATCTTTTTCCTGTCTAGGAATTTCTTTATTCACAGATTGTAGCTATGATCCGAAGGTGTATTTAGATGTTTGAAAACCTGTGAGGAAGGACTTGGAGTAAGAGATGGGTGTGATTGTAGAGCCAGGACAGGAGATAAAGTGATGGGCATACTGAGAAGTTTTTGTCTTCATATGAGCCATAGGTTAAGCAATAGATAAAAATTAACTTATTTGATAACATAAGAGCAGGTCTACATTTTACATGAATGATTATTGGTGTGGATATTGATGGAGAATAAGAATTTGCCCTTTAAAAATATTTTCTTTTTGTAAAATTGAGTGATAATTGTTTAGAGTCAGAACAGTAGACACTTCCGTATGTATTTCTAATTATGGAGAATTTTTTACCAGTTATTTGAATGCATCACCATCTGATCTCCATCTCTATCTCTATCTCTGTTCTATGTCTAACCCTGACCGGGAACCCAGGACACCAGATTTTCTTTACCAGGAATTTTACATTTGAATAGAGGGACTTAGCCAGATGAACAGTGAATGAGCTAAAGATAATATCAGTTAGTGTTTCCAGTGTTGTGTATCAGCTAAGATTCCTTGGCCGCAGATGGACTGTTTGGTTGCAGGCCTGTGCTCCGTTTTCTCTGAAGCGCTACTGCTGGGTGACTCCACCTCCACCACTTTTCTTCCCTGTGTGAGTGCTCACGGGTCAGATTCCTGGGAGAGAGAATCTGATTGATTTGCATCATATGTACACCCTGTGGTGGGGTAGGGTCTTGTGTGGAGCAGGAGAAGAGGTTATTTTTGTTCCAAAAGAACTTGTGATACTATTAATATAAATGCAGATAAGGAAGTCAGACAAATGGAAAAGAACGAACACTGGCAGCCCACTACCTCCGCATCCTACCTGCCCAACACGTAGACATCCTTCTCATTTGTAGAGTTTCACTTCTTCCTCTGTTCAAAGGGAAGTAACCATCACATCACCGTTACAACCACAGATGCGCTACCGCTTTTCCAAATATGCAACCCGAAGCCACATGCAGCAGTTCTGTCATTGGGCCTCCCTGGGTCTCGAGGCTCTGGGAGATGTCCATTCCCTTTGTGATTTGTTCTTCTCACACTCCCAGAGGTCTAGGGAATTTTAATTAGCACATCCTCTGAATTCAATAGTAAGAGAAAGGAAAAGGGAATGAAAAATATATGGCACAGATAGCAAGAAAATTTACAACCAGTCATAAAGCTGAAATAATATATAGTCAAATACATGACTTTCTTTTTCACCTCCTTTGACTAGCACCTCAACTGGTTGGATTGGTTTGACCAAGGATGTAACTCACACTTGGTTCTGAATAGTTTTGTGTTCAATGTTTGTCGTTCAAGCTTGGGACATGGTGGGGGCACTGTGAAAGTAAGGGGTCTCTAAGTTCCAAACATACTGTTACCAATTGTATAGCAATATTTCTGTCACTCTTAATAGCCAGGATCCATCTCTCCAAACAATGCGGTAAGCGATTCCTTTTCTTCTCCTAGTGGTGCGGGGGAACCTAGAATGGTTAGATGACGTTTAGTTTCTAATTCAGAGGAACCTGATGGAGGGTAGTATACACCTTCCTTAGGATGGTACTAAAACTTCCGAAGAATCCAGAATAGCTGGGAAACAGAAGTTAAAGACTGAACTCTTCAGGGAAGTCATGGGAGAGAGAGCACACCCGTTCTCCTCCCCCCGGATTCTGAACCTGTGCAGCTCCAGCTGAGAGAGAATGCGTGTATGCCGCTTGTTAAGACCACGTACTTCATTCTGTGGGAGCCTATACCTTGGTCTCTAGTGTCTTCTTCCAGCTGGTGCCACCGAAAAATTGATCAGCAGAGTAGTTTATTCTTTCGAAGATCTAACTTTTTCAGGTGATTGAGTGTATGTTAAGATCAGTTAATTCCATAGATACCACTCACTGCCCTTACATCTCTTCATGAAGAAAATTCTCCAATTAGAGGCCATGTGGTGTGGGCTCCTGGATGGTTTACAGCCAGCCTAATCTAGATAAGTGTCAGGTTTAGTGAGAACAAGCTGCTGTTCCTTTCACTGAGGGAAGGGTTCCAGTATGATCAGCCCCTTACAGAATATGCAGCTTTTGCAGCCCGGCTGTGCACGGAGTACTGGCACACAGCACACTGGATGCCCATGTATTGTGTCCCTGTCCTTGCTTCCAGGCCTCTTTATCCTTGAAATCACTGCTCAGCACTAAGCTCTCTGCCTAGTTACTGCATTGACTGGGCTGGATTATGGCTGTAGGAAATGAGACGATCATCAGGAGGTACCTGCCATCTCTAGTTTCTTGAGATGAGGGGTTGATACTACATTTTACTTAAGTGTTAAGGGAGTAGCATCTGGAAAGAAATTAGTGCTATTACTTGCTGATATTTTTACACACTCGCAATAATCAATAGAGTATACCCTGTAGGGAAATTGAACTAACTTGGCATTTTTAAAAATACTTAAGCAGCAAGTTTATGAAGAGTTGCAACCCCAGTGTTTACGGATACGAAAGATGTTAGCTTGAGGTGTAAGAAGATTTTACGTCAGTATTGAAATAGAAATAATGAGTTAAAACTGTGACTTTCCCTAAAGAAAAGTCAATGAATTATTTGCTTAACTGAGAAAGGTCAAAACTTGGCTTAAAAAAAAAAAGTATAACTGTTTAAAATCATGTTTAAAAACAAGCATATCTAGATACACTTGCCATGCATGCTTAGTTGCATTTAATATTTTTCTTTTAAAGTAATAAAATGTTTAAGCGTTGTAGAGTGCTTAATCTAAATCTGGCATCATATTTTAAGTAGAAACATTAAAATGAAGTGGTAATTTTTGAAGTACTATTTTAGTCATTTATAAAATGGAAATGAGAAGAGTGTCGATAAAGAAAATAAGTCTAGTTTTTGGAGACAGAGTTTCCATTCCTTAAAAAAAGGTCCTTTTAAAAAATAAGTATTTTGTGTTAGTGACTTAAATACATAGGACTAATGAATATTTTTGGATAATGTCTTAGGCCTTGCTTATCCAAGAATCACGATGGAAATTACCGCACCTACTCCAGCTGCCTGAGAATTACAACACCATCTTCCAGTACTACCACAGGAAAACCTGCAGTGTCTGCACCAAGGTTCCTAAAGACCCTGCGGTCTGCCTTGTTTGTGGGACTTTCGTGTGCCTGAAGGGACTGTGCTGCAAGCAGCAGAGTTACTGTGAATGTGTGTTGGTAAGCATTAGTAACTAATATAAGATTTATGGAAACTCAGAATCTCTCCCGTGGCAGTGTGGTATGTGTGGTCAAGACAGCTCTAAAAGTTTAACTGCTCCTGAATAAAACGAACAGTACGTATAGAGATTTTGTTCTTCTTTGTTTTTGTTCTAGTTTGTTTCTGTTCTTTTTAATCCAGTAGAAGAGTTTAAAAAAAAAGGAAAAAACCTTTCTTAAGTACACTTTTCTTTTTTCCTGCTCCCACTGCCCTTTCCTGGGACTTCTGAGTGTTACACAAGGAACCGATAGTCACACGTGCTATTGCAAGTGCTAACCTCTGAGTTAGGTTTAGAGTGGATTTTAATTACTTCTCTAGATAATCCTTACCTGAATTCCTCCCAATGTATTGTTAGTAAAGTATAAGAAATGAGAATATAAATTTAATGTAGGTGAAATCTTATTAAAATTTTAAAAAATATTTGTTTTATTTAGATGAAATTTACTTAAGAGATTCTTGATTTTCTTATAAAAAGTCCATTTGATTATGAAACTAACCAATACATTTTTAACTTTTTAGCATTCCCAGAACTGTGGTGCAGGAACAGGGATTTTCCTTTTGATCAATGCATCGGTGATTATCATCATCCGCGGCCACCGCTTCTGCCTGTGGGGCTCTGTGTACCTGGATGCCCACGGAGAGGAGGACCGGGACCTGAGGTGAGATGCGCATTTCCGAGCTGAGGTCGGGTCAGGGAAAGCAGCGTGCCGTTTCTGGCTTCATGGTGATAGTATTTTTTTATATTAAGAAATTCTGACAGTCATTAACGTAGAGCTATTTCTACTTTTTGAGATATTTTCTTCATCAACATGCTAAGGAAACATGAAATAAATCAAATTACTTTGTGAAATTCTTGCTGTGAAAAATTTATTCTAAAAAATGTGTGTGAAATCTTCATTGTATTTTACTACTTTTAATACCTTCTTCCCTCTTTTTATTCTAGGCGAGGCAAGCCTCTCTACATTTGTAAGGAAAGATACAAAGTTCTGGAACAACAGTGGATTTCTCACACTTTTGATCACATCAATAAAAGATGGGGTCCACATTACAACGGACTGTGACTCACCACTGCGGCACTGCATTATATAATCATTTTCATTAAGAATTTGTCAACAATAAGCTTTAACTTAATTTGGGAGATTAATGCTTTTGCTGAGGGATAAAAAGAAAGCATATGTTATAAAGCCTTTCCAAAATTGGGTGCTTGGTAATCACATTAATGGTATAATAATTTTTAAAAAAATATCTGGAGAATATAAGTTACAAGTTAAATCATTCTTTAGTGGTCATTTTCGGAAAATCTACAATTAATAAGAAGCACAACTTGACAAAATTATTTAAAGCGGATTCTCCCAGCAATGCACATCAGCTGCTCATTGATACTTAGAGTGGGATTTATTTAAAGTTTTACTGCTTCTTATATCTGTGTGTTTTAATTTGCATCTGCATCTTTTTAATGCATCTTTTCCCTCTGCCATTCTTGTGTTGATTTGAGGTTTTTGCTGTATGTAATTAGAAAAAAATGTAAAACACGATTTATGTGAAATATTGTATAGTAAAAGTTGGTCTAATAGTAGAACTTTAAAATTTTTTTCTTATTGTGAGGAATCTGTTAAAAGTTTAAAGCTTTGCTGAAAACTTAATTCATTCTCAGGAATTTCATAAATGTTCTCCCCAGGTAAATAATTGAAATAGCTGTAAAATAAGTAGATAGCTGCTGTTAATATAATACAGTACGTTTTGGGAGATACATGTGTGGGTGGGGGAAGGAGCCCTTAAAAATCAAAATTTTCCATTTCAATTGGATGAATTGCTGGAGGTAGTAACCAGTAGATTTGACTATAAAACCAACAGTTGTAGGAGCACACACAGGGCAGATTTTGAATCTGTGCATGCCCACCTTTTATTACCAACCACATTTTTGTTTAAATGACTAGATTGGAAATGCTCAGACTTCCCCACAAAGGAAGCAGAGTTTTGGAACTTCCCTATTAGCTCAAGAGGTTCATCTATAAGGTACTTGTGCAGTGTAATCACTGCTATTTCTACGTGTTTCCTAAAGGGTTGGGGGAGGCTCAGTGGTGATGACCCTCATGGATGAGCCGCGCATCTGCATTCTTCTTAGATGCTTCTGGGAAGAGCAGTTTATGTGTGTGGGGTTTTTCAGTCAGTCAGAATGGGAATGGCTGAGCTAATGCCCACTGTTAGTAGAGAAGGAAGATTACAGAAAAGCATGTTCTGTATTGCTACCAAAATTTTTCTTTCAAATAATTAAGTTGATGATTGCTTCAGACATAGTGCTATCAAGCAGCTCCTGGTATTTTGGACTTACATGGCTTGTTATATGAAATTACATTTTTACATGTAAAAATGAACTAAAAAAATCTGATAAAGTATAAAAATAAAGTCAGATCTAGCTTCTGAAAATCATGAATGACATGCCACTACAGAATATGCTAGTGGACATTAAATGATGGTCTTAAATTAAAAAAGAAAGAGCAGAACAGTACATATTCAAATGTGTTCAAAAAATCAGAAAATTACCTATAGCTCTACAATGAATTACATGGAAATAGCTTGCTATTTTTATATATATTTCCAAAATATTAAGATAACTTTCTGAAAGACTAGAATGATTCTGTTTAACTAAATAGCTGTGCTTTCCAACTCATTGCTACTTTATAAAATAATGTATCATAACTTCAGCCTATCGTATTTTTGCTTCAGTCATTATGAATACCAGACCATTTGTAAGTGTGGTTGAAGAGCAAAATGCTAATTTACATCTCTAGTAAATACTGTTTCAGGATTCATGAACTTGAATAATTCTACAGTTTGAAACTCTGATGCTATATATACATGGTATAATGTATTCAGACTTTGATTACTACATATTTAAAGTGGAATGTTTTATGGTTGTGTATATGGATGTGAAGTGAAAATATTAGCCTTAACATTAAAATTTGGGTTTGATAGTGTTTATTTTGATATTGGTGAATTAGTCACCAGTAAATTTTAAAAAAGCACTTGGTTGAAAATTGTACTTGAATACATACATGCATGCTGCTAAACTAGAACTTTAATTTTTCCCTAATAACTTTTTAAAGTCCCATTTATAAATCCACTTTTAAAAATAACAGGTCCAAGTTAGAGTGGTGTGTGTATATTATTCAAAAAAAAAATGTACTGGTGTGATACCTTGTATGAATGATCATTTAAATACAGTACATTACTGTAGAAGCTAAATCAATCTTTATAATTAAGCAGGAATTATAAAACTAGGAATAATCAACATTGTAAAATATGTTAATAAAAACCTCCTGTCATTTGGTTTGTGAAAGGTCCTTAAAATGTTCAATGCTTACATGTTTTTTCAAAGATATTGACAATAATATAAGTGAGCACAGCTGAAAAGATGAAAGCAGGACATAACTAATAGTTGCTTTAAGGTGAAGTTAAGTATAAAGGGTTTGCTTTTCCTTTTCCTTTTTATTTTGAGAGTTAGTTTCTGTTTCTTCTATCCTTGTCTCAGAATCGATGCAAAGCCTTTGCTAAGTGTCTGTGTTTGGGGAAGGGAGAGGGGAGAAAAAAATGGGGATGCAGGTCTGAGGGGCACTGCCATTGTCCTGGCTTTCCGAGTATTCCCGGCTAGCCTTCAGAAGCTAACATGCTTTATGAAGCTAACGGTCTTCTTGAGTGGCTTGTGGTGTGTTTGAATGCACAGTTTTCATCCCCCACTCTTCCATCCTGTAGCTCACTGGCCAGTCAGGAATCCATTTGTGTTCACAAGCCTTTCTTTCTGCTTCATGCATTTTGATATTTATTGATTTCTGCGACTTAGAAAAGATGCTGACAAAAAGCACTGAGAGCTTGGAGGTAACAACAGTGTAAGAACCGATGTGGCCTAAGAATCTCTATCATCTCCAGGATTATAATTGCTAATTCTCAAGTTCCTACTGTTGGCTTGTATTTGAGGTCATGTTGAACAACAACAAAACCCAAAACAATGCAACGTGGTTTTATCCACTAGAATCAAATCACCAGGACAAGATACATTTATTTACTGATGGTTATGCCTGATGCTTGACAGTTAGTGGGAGAGCAGAAGACTTATTACTGTCAGCCCGTTCACAGCACATATGATCATACGAGCAGTGGACGATATGGCTGGATGACAACGAGCAGTGCTCAGTTCATCCGGGGTGAGCTGGAGTGGGCAGAAGGATGACAACATCATCACTTCTCTATTTATGAACTTCCCTTGACCATGAGGCATCAAGCATTGAAGAGCTGTACCATCTTAGTGTATAGTAATCTACCAGCAGTGGAGTGAATGACTCCAGCTGGTGCAACACTATGAAAAAGTGTAATGAGACCTTAAAAGAGTTAAATACGAAATGTGACAATGCCAGAATTGAGGTGGCAGAGCCCAAGAGCAGGCCAGAAGACAGAGGTTCAAGAGCACAGGTCAATGCTTCCACATGAGGGAAAGGCATAGGGACAGGAGCAAGGGAAGAAGGTTTAGAGTGAGGAAAGGGTCACATCTGTTTCCCTCTTCTCTCGATGACAGAGGAGCAAGATCATCTGTTGAGAGTGAGCCGGTGTAGAATCGTCTGGGGCTTGGGGTAAGTGGTGAACGTTTAGACGTATACTAGAAGAGAGTAGGCTAGAAATAAGGAGGAGCACTGCAGAAGTCATAGTGATGGTTCAGTTGGGTTAGAAGCCCTAACATTTTGATGGAGCCAATTAGAAAGGTTCTGTGACTTTATGAAGCCCCTGAGCCCAGCAGTCTAGGGCTTGAAGCATAGGCTGCTAAACTAATACATGTTTTGGGGACTTGAAAGATGGGTATAATGTAAGGAAGTGAGAGATTTAGAGGTGCTGGTTGAAATGAGTATGGGGTCCATGTTGGCTAAATTGAAGGGTATAGTATCAGAAGTCACAAGATTCAATGTGAGCTTTTACAATTTTCTTTCAAAATTATGCAAAATTGCTTAAGTGTCAAAGCATTAAAGTTCACTTATTTAGTAAATATTTCGGGGGCTCTTTCTGTCCTCCAAGCACTGTAAATACTGGAAATACAATGGAAAAGAAGCCAGATAGTCCCTTCTTTCAGAGCTTCTTGTGTGATGAATGCTACAAATGGTGTGTTGCGGGGGCGGGGGGTGTTCGGGGAAGTGCTAAAGGAGGTTCTTCTAAGCCAGACTTGGGGAGTGTGAGAAGGCTTCCAAGGGGCAGAGATGTCTAAGAGGATCCCTAAATACTGTGTAGGACATACCTGGGTGACAGAGGAGGTGTGGGGAGTACTGTTTCAGACAGTGAAGAGGATAATTGGCAAAGATTCAGAGTTGAGAGAGAACTTGTAGTTACAGACCTGAGAGGGAATCATTTTGACTTTTAACATAGGTGCTTTGGAGAGGTAAGTAAAATCTAAGTTACAGAGGGTTTTGTCAGTCTAAGGGTTTTAGACTTTATTTAGAGAGCAGTGGGAAACCATCAGATTTGCATCTTAGAAAAGTCAGTCCAGCTGCACTGCGAAGAATTCAGAGTAGGAGGACTTGCCTGAGTGTCTGTTGAAAGGATCCAGACACGTCATAATACTTGGCTCAACTAGGGGAGTTGTGAAGACAGAAGTGAACAGTATCAGAAGAGACTTTACAGAATTCAGTAGGGTAAGGAAGAGCAAGGAATATTTATTAAATGCCTACTGTGTGCCAGATACTAAGCTAAATGCTGGGGATACCACACTGAACAAGACAGAGGGTTAGTGTCTCTCTACAATCTAGTGGGAAAAAACGAACCACTCTGATTACAAGTAAACGGATGTTATCAGCAAGTTAGGCAGAGGCCTCTGGGTACCAGTGGATGCATTTAGTTGGGGAGTTCACAGAAGGCTACATGGAGGAAGTGATGTTCAAGCTAGTCCTGAAAAATGGATAGGAGGGAGCTAAGTGAAGTTGGGAGAAGAGGGAGGCATTCTAAGGGGTACATACAGCGTATAGGCCCTGAAATAAGCATGGGCAGAGTACACTCCAGAAACAGTGGATCTTGAGAGTATCATGCTAAGTAAAATAAGTCAGATGTAAAAGGACAAACATGATTTTACTCGTGTGGAATATTAAAAAAAGTAGCCAACTAACAAGAACAAACAACAGGTTGGTAGTTAACATGGGGGAAAAAGGGTGGGGGGAAGGTGAAGTGGGTTAAGGGGGTCAAATGTATGGTAACAGAAGGAACTAGACTTTAGGCGGGGAGCATGTGGTAGAGTACACATGTCAAATTATACTGTACACCTGAAAATTATGTAATATTAACCAGTGTTGCCCCAGTAAACAATTAAAAAAAACAACAGAAAGAAGTACTGTACAGTTGAAGCATTGAAAACAGAAGGGAGTGGGGTGTGTGGCTGTGTGTGATGCAGGAAAGACAGGCACGAATAAGATCACATGTGGTCTCTTGAGCCATGTTAAGGATTTTTATTTTTATCCTAAAGGCAACAGGAAGCCATTGTGAGAGATTAAGTAGTTATCTCTTAACTGCTGTAAGTAGTTAACTTACAGGACTAGTTATCTACTCCTGTGAAATAAATTACCCCAAAATTAATGCAATAAAGCAACATTCAGTACATTACAGTCTGTGGACCAGGACTCCAGGAGTAGCTTTCCTGAGTGATTCTGGCTCAGAGCCTTACAAGGATGCAATGAAAGTCTCAGCCAGGGCCACAGTCATCTGAGACTTGACTAGAACTGTAGGATCTGCTCTCAAGTTCACTCATGTGCCTATTGGCTGGAAACTTTAGTTTCTTGCCCCATCTAGCAACACGGCAACTGATTTCCCCAGAATAAGTGATCATAGAGAGGGAGAGTCGAACACACAGAAATATACCCAAGATGAAAGCCCCAGTATCTTTTACTTAAAAATAAATTTTCCCAGTGTCTTTTATAACCTAGTCTTGGAAGTGGCATAAATAATCACATCTGCCACATGTACCAACCCTTACACAATGTGAGAGGGGTTTACAGGAGTGTACCAGGAGGTGGCGGTCGTTTGGGGCCCATCTTACTGAAGAAAACTTAAAAAGTGGGCAAAAGTTGAGGAATAACAATATTTGCATAGTCTCAAAGTATGTGCCCTAAGATATTAACTACAAAAGGAAAGCTAGTAGCTTTACAGTAGAGAAAACTGGTAGATACTACTTTAACCAATTGATAAAACTATCACCAACAATAAAGCACATTGACTCCATGAACCACTGAATATAATTTACTGAGAAATGTATATTATTTCTATAACAAAACTGCAAAAAGTATATTACTTTATTCCAATCATGTGAAAACATCAGACAAGCCCAACTGAAGGATATTCTACAAAATATCAACACTCTTCAAAAGCGTGAAGGTAAAAAATTAGGAATACCTGAAGAATTGTCAGACTGGAAGAGCCCAAAGAGAAATAATCAACTTGAAATCCTGGACAAGTTCTTGACACTAAATATTGACAGTGGTGAAAAAACGTGAAATTCAAGTAAGATGCAGAGTTTTAATAGTAAATTGATGTTAATTTTTAATTTTGATAATTTTACTATGTCTTCATAAGTTAACAGGAGAAGCATAGTTAGGAATAAATAGGAATCCTGAACTATTCATGCAAGTCTTCTGTAAATCTAAAATTTGTTCAAAATGAAAAGTTTCAAAAAATACATAGTCTATGAAAAGTTTTCTTACATAAAAGAAGACTTAGCAGAAAAACACTCTCAATAATCACCTCCAAGAAATATGCTAGAAACAACACTAGACCATAAAGGTAAAAGTTCTCAGAGTATACAGAAAAAAAGAAAAGATCAAATAACTGAAAAGGGCATGGGAATTGGATTGTGTTAGACCTTTTGCAACATGCAAAGCAGAACTTTGAGAAACCTCAAGAAAAAGTATAACCCAATGATTTTGTTAAAGGTCAAGCTGACCTTTCAAGTATCAAGACCATAGAAAAACAGTTTTAAGCATGCAATGTGAGCTTTCTTGAGAAAATCTACTGAAAATTTGACTGTATCCAACCACAAGTTGACTGGGAAACCAGCAAAAAGACTGGTGGAATGGAGGTGGTGTGATAATTGTACTCCAGCTCTGGGGAAACACTCAGGTCTTGGTTATGGACTCCTAATGCTTTCCAGTACCTGGCAGAAAGGAAGAAATACCTTTCTGGAGGATGGTCATCCAAATTCTCAAATTCTGAAAAATTTTTAAATAAAGTGAAGGAACATAATGAAGCAATGCACAATTAAATAACAATTGATAGAAAAATAATAGAAATAGTCCACAGGGATGGCAGATATTAAAATTGTGGAATTTTTAATTTGAAAAAAAAATTAGAAATTCTAGTACTGAAAAAAATCAAAATTAAGAACTCAATGAGCTGTTTAATATCAGATGAGATACAGCTAAAGACTTAGTAAACTGGATTACAAGGGCCCAAAAGAGACTTAACAGATGGAAAATGAGTGAGAGAAGTAGAAGACATAGAGGACATTGTGAGAATGTCAAACACCTGTAATTGGAGTCCAGAGAGAGAGGGCAGAGAGAATGTGAAAGAGACAATATTGAAAGATAATAGCTGAGAATTTTCCATAAGAGCTGAAAGACATTGAGCCATAAGTTTAAATACAGCAGATCCCAAACAGGATAAATAGAAAGGAATCCACATGTAGATACATCACAGTGAAACTGAACATTAAAAAAGGACAAAGAGAAAAATCTTAAAAGCTTCTCAGTGGAAAAAGAATGAATTATCCTCAAAAGACTTCTGATTTCTCAGCAGTAACATTGGAAACAAGACAATAGAAAAATCTTCAAAGTGTCGAAAGAAAATAGCTCTTAACTAAGCATCCTCTACACAACAAATATTCTTCAAGAATAAAGGCAAAATAAAGATTTCAAAAATTGAGAAACTTTAACAGCAGCAGCAGATCCTCATTGGGGAAGGAAAATCCAAAAAAATTTCTTCAGGCAGAAGAAAAATAAGCCCTGGTGTACTATTGAATTTTAGTAAGAAATGAAAAAAATTGTGGTAAATAGTAAGTATAGCTAAAGAATCATTCACTCATAAAATGATTACACGGTAATGAGTTACATGTATTTTAAGTGTTTGACAATAGAATATAAGCTACAGGGACAAATGTTCCAAAGTTCCTGCATTGTTTCACAAGAGGGAAAGGTAATATTTACTTAGAAGAAAACATAGTTATAAATCTTTTGGACTTTGGTTTAGGCAATAGCTTCTTAGCTCAAGCAACATTTCACCCCTCAAAAAAGATAACTGGACTTCATCAGAATTAAAAACATGTCCTTCCGAGGACACTGTCACTATCATGAAAATGAAAAGACAACTCAGAATGGGAGAAAATATTTGTAAATCATACATACGATGAGGCTTAATATGCAGACTATTTAAAGACCTCCCAGAATTCAACAACAATAAAAACAACTCATTGCAAAATGGATGAAGGACTTGAATAACCTTTCTCCAAAGAAGATATACAAATAGCAAATAAACATAAAAAGATGGTCAACACCACTAGTCATTAGAGAAATGCAAGTAAAGACAATAGTGTGATACTACTTCATGCCTACCAGCATGGCTATAATAAACAAAGAAAGGACAATAGTTAAGTGTTGATAACATGGAAAGATTAGAACCCTCATACTTTGCTGGTGGGAATGTAAAATGATGCCGCCATGGTGTTTGACAGTTCCTCAAAAACTAAACATAGAATTACCACATTACCCAGCAATTACACTCCTAAGTATATATCTTACAGTACGAAAAATATATGTTCGCACAAAAACTTACGCACAAATATTTACAGCAGCATTATCCATAATAACCAAAAATGTCTGTCAACCAATGAGTGGATTAGGCAAAAGGTGGTCCATCCCATACAGCGCAATATTACACAGCCATAAGGAGAGAAGCCCTGGTACGTGCTACACCATAGATGAGTCTTGAAGACATCATGCTGACTGGAAGACACCAGACACAAAAGCTACTCAAAAGACCAGGATATCCATGATGGGCAAATCCATAGAAGCAGAACATAGATCAGTGGTTGGCAAGGGCTTGGGAGAGAGGGAAATGGGTACTCCTAACAGAAACAAGGGTTTGGGTGGGGGTAGGGGAGGTGGAAATATTCTTGAATTAAAACCAATGACTTGTACACTTTAAATAGATGAATTTTGTGGATGTGAATTGCATTTCAAAAAAAATCAAGTGCAAATCATGTACTCTTAAACTATTAATACATATTACAGTTTCTCTAGCCTACATTTCTCTAGCCGAGTAATATGGCAGAAAAAAATATAAGCATTAGAGAGACAGGCATATCTGGCTTCAGTAGCCACGTGATCCTGGAAAAGTCACTCAATCTCACAGAAGTCAGTTTTCTCATTTCTACAATTGGAGATAAAATTTCACTTTAAGGTCATTGTGAGGATAGGCACACTGTGTAGAAAGATATTTGTAAAGATCCAGAGCAGCTGGATCCTCTGAAATAATGAACCAAAGCAAAAAAAAAAAAAAATCAGAATGTGAGAAAGACTGATATAATAGCTGACCATCTCTACAATAAGCTTATAAATAATTCTTTTTATAAGCACATGGCATATGCATAATGAAAAAAAAAGCTGTAGTCTGAACCTGGGAGAAGTAGAGATTCTTTAAATCAATCAATCAATCAATTGATCAGTCAAGTGGTTGACTTAAACTAACGTTCTTCAAAGACTGGAGACTGTGCGACTCATCCCCTTTTTTTACTTCAGCTGATGTATGGAGATGCTCAATACATATTTGGTAAATAAAAAAAGATTACTATTATATCCAGGAATGTAAATTTATAGGGTAATCTTTCAAATAGAATAGAAAGAGGATAAAACTTCCAAACAATGTGGTAGTGGAGAATGGAATAATAAAAACCAATCAAAAGTAGGACAAGGAAGGAATGAAATGTAGCCAGTAGAGAGAAATAAAATTACAAAAGAAGGTGGTAATTTAAATTCATACTTTCAGTAATTGCATTAAATGCAAATGGCCTGGACTCCTAGTTAAGACAAAGGTTGTCAGCCTAGATTAAACAGAAGACCAACAGAGGTTGTTCACGTGAGACACATCTGAAACAATTATGGCAATATTGTTTAATGTTTAGTTATTTATTTACTTGTTCATGCTGTTACAGATGCCCCATTTTTCCCCTTTCTCCCTCCTCCTCCCAGCCTGCCCCCACCTCTGCTGCTTCCATAGTCAATCCCCACACCGGTGTACTTGTCCTTTCTTTGTACAACATACTTTCTTTGACTAATTCCCTCACCTCCTTTCAATCAGTCCCCACTCCCCCTTACAGCTGTCAGTCTATTCCATAATGTCATGCCTCTGGTTCTATTTTGCTTATTAGTTTATTTTGTTCATTGGATTCCTTTTATAAGTGAGATCATGTGATATTTGTCTTTCACTGATGGGCTTATTTCACTCAGCATAATAGTCTCCAGTTCCATCGAGGCTGTCACAAAAGGCAGGAATTCCTTTTTTTGGCTGCATAGTATTCCATTGTGTAAATGTACCACCATTTTTGATCCACTCATCTGGTGATGGGCACTTAGGCTGTTTCCAAATCTTGACTATTTTAAATACACTGCTATGAACATAGGGGTGCATAATTTTTTTGAAATGCTGTTTTGGGATTCTTAGGGTATATTCCCAGCAGTAGAATCGCTGGGTCATAAGGCAGTTCCATTTTTAGTTTTCTGAGGAAGTTCTATACTGTTCTCCACAGTGGCTGCACCAGTCTGCATTCCCACCAACAGTGCAGTAGGGTTCCCTTTTCTCCACACCCTCGCCAGCACTTGCTGTTTGTTGATTTATTAATGATAGTCATAATGATATCTCGTTGTGGTTTTTATTTGCACCTCTCTGATGGCTAGTGATATTGAGCATCTTTTCATATGTCTATGGGCTCTCTGTACGTCCTCCTTGAAGAAATGTCTATTCAGGTCCTTTGCCAGTTTTAAAAGTGGGTTGTTTGTCTTCCTGGAGTGGAGTTGTGTGAGTACTTTATATGCTTTGGAGATTAAATCCTTGTCTGATGTATCATTGGCAAATATGTTCTCCCATAGAGTCAGCTCCCTTTTCATTTTGATGATGGTTTCTTTAGCTGTGCAGAAGCTTTTTAATTATAGCAATACTTTAAAAAAGAGTTTTAGACCCACTGAGGTATATGTGGAAATAATGATATAATATTGGGGCTTTGTTTTGGGGCAAGATTATTTTAAAATCTTGGGTGAGGGTGGGAAATGGGAATATAGGTGAAAGAAGGTTGATCATGTTGTAATTTGCCACATTGACGTACAAAGAATAAAAATATTAGGATCATCCCATAGATGCAAAAAAAGCATGTGACAAAAATCTAACATGCATTTATAGTTAAAATTGTTAACAAGTTGGGAATAGATGATAATTTCCTTAATCTGATAAAGGTTAGCTACCCCAAAAGTATAGCAAAGATTATATTTAAGAGTAAAACACTGGAAGTTGTCACTTTGACTTTGGGAACAAGGCCACATGTCCTGTATGACCAGTTAGTTCGACACCACACTGGACATCCTCATTTAGTTCAACAAGGTGAGCTAAAAAATGAAAAACTGTAATGACTAAGGAGGAAGAAATAAAGCTGTCATTATTCATCAAGGGTAAGACTGTGTACACAGAAAATCCAAAAGCATACACATATCAAATGCCTATAAGCTAATCTAAAAGAACTGCAAGACTTCTTTAGTGAAAACAATAAGATATTAGAAGAATCAAAGACCTTAATAAGCATTGAAACAGATTTATGTTATAAATTAGTAGACAGAAGAACAAGGTGGGAAGACTCCTCAGTATTTTCAAGACTTATGATAATTTGACAGAAGTTAAGATATGTGCAATTGGTGCAAAGATAGACAAATAGATAAAAGGAAGAGTACAGGGCCCCCAAACAGAGCCATGCAGATGCGGACACTTGATTTTTAACGAGAGTAGCACTGCAGAGGAGCAGAGAGTGCGCTTCTCAGTGAACGGTGCCGGTATCCATGCGGGATGTCACCACGCCGTGCAAAAGTCTGTTCCAGGTAAATGCTAGCCCTGAATGTGAAAAGCAAAACAGCAAAGACATTGGAGGATGTGGTAGTTATGAATACTGGCCACCAAATATTTCTTGTTCTGACCTAGGTTCATGTTAGGATTATAATTTCCTACCCCTTGAACGAGGTTTGGCCATATAACTTCCAGTGCAATGTGACTGGAAATGATATGCACTTCCTTGTGAGATCTGTAAAAGCCAGTGAATGATTCGACATGTGCTTTTTCACACTGTCATGGCAACTGGGAACGCTCCAGGTGGAGGCTATGCTGTCTCAGAGTACTGCTGGGTCCAAGTTTGAGGATAAGCCAACCCTGCACTGTTAAGCAAGATAAATATGAGCAAAAATGAACCTAGTGTTTTAATTTGATGAGATTCTTGTAGTTTCTTATTGCAACGTAACTCATAGTATCCTTACTGTTAGAGAAATTGTGAGGAATGGGTTTTTTTGTTAACAAAAAATAATAAAATATGTGTCAATTATTTAGGAGTTGATGGCAGACAGCAAGGAGGCTGACATGGAACAGTGAAAGAGAGATTGATATTATCCGGGGGAAAAATACTTGTTAAGCTGTTGTCTGCAATAATTTATGAGTAACACACCTAATGAACTTGGAGCTACAGGAGGAAGGGTTGGAAAACGGAATGTGTTGTCTGCTATTGACTACATCAGATAAGATATTACAATAAAGAGAGGAGCTCAGAAAAGAACTGGCTATTTTGTAGCTGCAGGGAAAAAAGAATACAGTCCAGAAACCTGGGAAATCGAAGAGTCAGAAAACACAACTGCTCCGGATCACAACCACTGAAAGAAAATGAAAAAGTTTTGAGTAAGAAAAAGTAAACTCAGCCTTGTGGCAAAGGTTAAATGAGGTTATGTTCTTGACACCATTGTCAAAACCTCTGAAAAGCCTTTGTGAGTGTATTTACTGCAGAGTAAAAGTCAAACTCAAGGTGTGGCATTTAGTGCATCCTTTCAATTGGACAAAATGGTTTAGGGAAAAGAGACCAAAAATGTGGCTCTCCCAAACTCAATGTACCTGCAAACATGCAGGAAGGGAGTCATGGAAGCTAGAAAGGAACAAATAGAGCAAATCTAAGAGGAATGTCTAGGAAAGAACTGTAGATTTAGCTTTTGGGACATGGGACTGACCAGACAGCAACAGTTAAAAAGTTTACTATGCTCTTAAGAGAGTTGTATTGTTAAAAAACACACACACAGACACACACACAAATCTGGATATTAAAGTGGACTTAAAATGGCTTTGTACCACCAAACATACAGGGGAAAGGGGGAGGCATCAGAGAGCTGTGCGGCTCCCAAGAAGCCCTGTTTGCTGATGCCCACCTGAGACGTGGACACGGAGTGTAATTCCCACGGCCTGGGCCACAGGCCACGGGCCACATGGAACACTGGGCAGCAGAGCTGCTCCAAGGAGCAGATCTGGGCCTAATCCAGAAATATCACATACACCTCAAAATAGCTTCCCAGCCAGATTTCAAAATTGCTATGAATCAGCGACTTACGTTATTTTTAAAATTTTTCCATTTTCTAAATGGCAGTGTTTATTATTGTGTTTATTTAGTCCCTTTCCGCTTATTACATATTCACATTTTATGTTTTTCTTCATAGTTAGGCATTTCCACTAAAGTCAATGTTTTCTCCGTACAGGTTTTTAATAAATGTGAATACACAAATGTATATAAGATCACTTTATATTTGTTTTTAAAGTGTTCTAAGGAAAAATAAACATGGTTACACACTGAAATAAACTCCCCAGGGATTACAGACTTTAGATGTAAAGGAGCAAATGTCAAAGTTAAGTAAAATATTTTATCTAAAAGGAGTATGGCAGCTAAGTCAGATAAATATGTAAGCAAGTAATTAAAGACCAATGAGACAATTTGGATGAAATAAAACTAAATGTTTTTGGCCTAAGATGTTTGAGAATTTCTACCTGGGGTGAAATATTTTATTTCAATGTTATTTTATTACTTACATAGGCCCATTTATTCTAGCTTGTCTCCTTTAAAAATTAGATTATATTTCTTTTACCATCCATTTGC
This sequence comes from Micronycteris hirsuta, assembly GCA_004026765.1. NCBI lineage: Eukaryota > Metazoa > Chordata > Mammalia > Chiroptera > Phyllostomidae > Micronycteris > Micronycteris hirsuta. Next base: position 16,983 of record PVJI01005358.1, on the reverse strand, counting down.
TAGTAAATTTTCTAAGTTATCCAACCTAGTTGTATCCTGTGGATGCTTTAAAAGAATCATAGTTATGTAACTTTATCTCCAGGCTTCTCTTTTCTTATACAACATTTGGGTGCTTTTTTAAAGCTTATATTTTCTCAGTGACCTTTCCATTTCTTCAGATCAACGCCCTTCACTTTCATTTTTCCAAAGGGGAAGTCCATGATGAATGATGATGTAGAAATGATTCCATCACATTGGAGACCCAGATCTACACAGATGGGTTGTAAGCAACTACTCCTTAACAGTTAAGCAAGAGCTCCTTGCCCCTAGTTAAGGAGGAGTTACATTTATACAGTCCTAAAATTACATTCAGCCCCTTGAAGGCAACCGCAAGGCTGATGTGGCCCCTGGTGAAAATGAGTTTGACACCCCTGATCTAGAGCACACACTGTGTCTTAGGAATGGAGCTCTTCAGATGCCAAAAGAAGGAGTTTTGGCTTTATAAATAACGAGTCATCCCAGGTGACGAGCAGGAGAGTGAAGCCCTCTGTCCTGGGCATTGAGGAGAAGAATGCCGGGGTTCCGTGAAGGACAGGTGGCATTGTTACTTTAGTGGTCCACATGAGAAATAATCAGGGTCACAGGAAAATAAAAAAGCAGGGAGCCGCAAAAATGTGCTCAAAAGCCCCGTCTGTTGCATGCTGGAAGCAAGGGGTTTGGGGGGAACCCAGAGTTACTGAGGCTCCTGCGCTGGGTGACTGGGCAGGTAGTGATTTCAGTCACAATTAGGAACACGGTGGAGGGCAGTTTTTGTTAGACTACAGAGTTGAATTTGGGACAGTTCCCGGGTGCTAATGACATACATGTGGAACTAGCTTGTCTGGAGCCACCAGTGCAAACCTGGGATGATTTTCATGAGGCCGTGGACATGAGATACCATGAGAGAGGGAAGAGGACAGAGTCTCTTTTATGAGTCCATTTATGAGTAAATGAGGTATATGGTGACTTGTTAGGTTAGGCAGGCCAACGTCACTGCCTAAGGGACTTGAAGACTGACTGTGACTTGTCTCAGTGAATAAGAGGCCGGAGAGTAAGTGAAAGGCCAGGTTAGGAAAACGAGGAATGGGAGATAAGGAAGGTTGTGCAGAAGATCTGGGGACAGTGTAGCTGGGATGATTTGAATGTCTGTTTAAAGAGTTTTGCCCTGGCTGGTGTAGCTCAATGGACTAAGTGCTGGCCTGTGAACCAAAACGTCAGCGGTTTGATTCCCAGTCAGGGCACATGCCTGGCTTGTGGGCCAGGTCCCCAGCAGGGGGTGCAAGAGAGGCAACCACACATTGATGTTTCCCTTTCTCCTTCCTTTTCCCTCTCTCTAAAAATAAATAAATAAATAAATAAACAAAATCTTTAAGAAAAGGAGTTTTGCCTCTCAGAGGACCCACCAGCAATGGTGAGAGGCCCGCATCCAAGATCCCCTGACTCACTGGAGAGTCTGGCTTAGTGGCAGCTAAGGGACAGTCTTCTTCCCTCTACTTCCTCCACACGCACCACGTCCTGAATGTGCTCCCGGGTTGGGCTTTATTGGCCTCTATTTACTGTTATCTTCCTGTCCCACAAAAACTCTGCACTATAATGGGGAGGAGAGACAGATATTTGTGGCGAGGGAACGGCTCTGTATTTGACTGCAGCAGTGGTCACACAGACCCGCACACGTGATGAAATGGCAGAACCACACACGTATTTCACCGGTTTCCTAGTTTTAATATCGTACTATAGTTACATATGATGTAAAAATGAGGGAATCTCGGTGAAGGACATAGAGTTGTCTCTATTGTTTTTGCAACTTCCTGTAGAGCTATAATTATTTTGAAATAAAAGGTTTGTAAAAAGGCAAGTGAGTCTGTACAGTCGATGTCTCTTTAATAAATTTCATTTCGCCCTGTTGACTGTTAACAAATGTGGGGCCTTTGTCAATACTCTTCATTGTTTTTAACCATCAGTCTTGGAGGTTTTCTTCTTCTTTTTCGGTGGTTTCAGTTCTGCTTGCTTCCAGATATAACTGGTTGGCCTCCAATTCTAGTAATGCGTTGTCTCCACTGTTATACTTATTTCATAATTTTGAAAAAAATAGGGATATGTGGTAGAAAAGATATGCCTACAGATGTTTACAGGAACTCATCCATCAAGGGGTTTAACAATGACCCAATGAGCATTTTTTTTTTAAACTCATCCACCCACCATGTTTTTCTCTCTAGCATTTCTTTTTGGTCCTTTTTTAGGATTTCTGTCTCGCCGCACATTGTCCATCTGCTCTTGCATGCTGTCTCATTTATCCATTAGAGCCCTTAGCACATCCGCCATAGTTGTTTTATATCCTGAGTCTGACGATTCCAACATCCCTGCCATTTCTGGCTCTATCCTTGCTCTGTCCTTTCAAAAGAGTTTTTCCCCCACTTTTGGTGTGCCTTGTAATTTTTTCCTTGACAATCAGCTGTGAAGTATTGGGTAAAAGAGCTGCTGTACATAGGCCTTCAATGTTGTGGTGAGGTCGGGAGAGGGACGCATTCTATTGTGATATGATTTGGGCTCCATCTTTCAGCGACCCCCTGCCTCTGGACCGTGAAGTTCACGAGCGTTTCTCCCTTTTCCCTGTCCCATTTAGGTGGGACATGATAGCTAGAGTGGGCTGGAGTCAGGTTTATCCACTCCCCAGCGAGGCTCTGGTTAACTACCGTATTCCGCTGTGTATAATGTGCGCCCACGTTTTTGTGCGCATGATACACGGGATTATTATACCCATTATTATGCCCATGGTATGTAAACATTATACCCATGTATAATGCACATCCTTACTTCTCCCTCAAAAATTTGGCCCCAAAAGTGCGCATTATACACTGCAAAACACTTAGTTTCTCCTGAGGCTGTTTCAGCGGAAGGACAGAGTGGCTGGGTATACCTCACAACGGTTCCTTTCTCCCTTCTCCTGCGGGGAGCCCCGGGGGATTTTCTCTGCTACTTACTGGGGGAAACTGGTTGGGCTCCTGAGGTGAGTCTCACAACCTTGTGGGGGCTGCCCTGTGAGCAGGCCCCGCTGGAGCGTTTCACCCTCGGCGTTGTCGTCCACACCGAGCCGCCAGCACCCGGCGAGCACAGCCCAGGCTTTCCCAGCGCCGCGCTGACTGCAGCGCGGCTCCCGGGCGTGAATCGCTGCCTCGGGAAGATGCGGCTCCTGCGTTCCCCTCTCTTTCCAGCCTTGGGGGCAGCCGTGTGCCCCCTGTCCTCCCCCTCTTACGGATCCAAAAAGAGCCGTGGATTGTTTAGTCTGCCCAACTTTTACTTGTGAGGATGGAGTTGGAACTTCCAAGCTCCTGACCTGTGGACTGGGAAACCAGAAGTCCCAGAGCAAAGAGTTTTACATCGGCTCCCTGGGGTCACAGCTGTCCTTCCTCTCCTAATGGCGGTTTGATCACGTGTAAGTCATTTGCCTCTTCGGTCTCAGTTTTTCATCTAGAAAATGGGAGTTCTCATGCCTCTGACTTCTGGGGTCCCTGGGAGGGTTAAGTGAGGTGGAATGGACACTCCTCTGGTGGTTTAGCTGCTGCCAACGCCTTCCCCCAGCGGGCCATGTTTATTTTGACTGTTGTCTCTCGTGTTCTTCATGGAAGAGAAATGCTTACTTCCAATATCAAATTTATCAATTGTTTACTTTCTAGTTTGTGCTTTAGGGAGGACTAATTTAAATCAGTAAAAATACTTAGAAGCCTAGTAGAAAAATGTGCAAGAAATATGAAGAGATAATTCATAAAGCCCAAAATCTAAATGACTAATAGAAAAGAGATGCTAACCGACAATCAGGGAAGTTCAAACTGAAAGGATCATGAGAGACTCGTCTGGAGAGCAGTGTTTGGTGGTACCTACAAAGACAAACTTACATACTTAACGACCCAGCTCCCCCAACCCTGGCTACAAGCCAGAGAAACATTTTGTACAGGGATAGGTTTGCGGTGTTTTTGTTATTTACCGCAGGAGAAAAATACATAAAAAAGTAGCGGGCACACACTGAGTCTCATCTGCAGCAGTCAGAAATGAAGGGGATGCACACACAGCAGCAGAGGTGATGGTCCAAACCAGGGCGTTGGGCAAAGCAGAAAGAGAATGAGACCCATTGCACCATTTCTGACAGTTAAACATTTATACACATTAAAAACTATATATTTTTCCAGCTTTATTGAGGTATGACTGACAAAAATTGTGTGTGTTTACAATGTACGATGTGTTCTGATACACGTAAACACAAATGATTACTATAATCAAGCTAATTAACATATTCATCACCTCACATAGTTATAATTATTTTTGCAGTGAGAACATTTAAGATCTACTTTCTTAGCAACTTTTGAGTATACAATATAGTGTTGTTAACTGTAGTCGCCATTTTGTACATTAGATCTCCAGAATTTATCCATCCAGCATAACTGAAATTTTGTATCCTTTGTAATTTTAAAGAATATATTAGCCTCCAAGGATAATCTCAGGTACCTATGTTTGGGGGCAGGGGAAGGACAGAGAGGGAAATAGAGAAATTGGGGGTGCTGGAAATGAACAAAAGATGAACTTGTATACATGGGAGGGGGTGATTATCCCAACCCTCTGCCCCTAAGACCACCTACCCCCAAATGAAAGCATCCTCAAGCTTTGCAAGGACAGTTAGCGCTAGCCAAGGTAACAACAGCGACTGTAGGTAACCATGGTGAAGAAAATATGGGTGGGAATGATGCTAATTTTGTGAAACAATAAAATCTTATGGAAATCTACTTGTTAAATCAAACCAACATATTTCTCAGAAAATTTTGCTAATGTTTAATTGGTTAAGATCAAGTGTAAACTGCAATTTCAAAATGTAGTTTTATAAATGTTTCAAGACATGATAGTACTCTGTATTTTTATGTTTATTATTTAAAAAATTTTTTATGGAGAACATATGTATTCAGAAAAGTATCCAATTCATAATTATTTACTCCAGTGAGTTATCACTAGGTAAACATATCATTACACAAATCAAGAGAGAGAATAGTGTCAGAGAAACCAGAAGCCCCCGTGCCCCACCCCAGGTGCTACACCTTTTCTCCTGAAGACCTTTCTGGCTTCAACATCATAGCTTAGTTTTGTCTGTTTTTGAACTTTAGAACTTTTGTAATCCTCACCTGAAGATATATTTTTTTAAATCATTGATTCCAGAGAGAGAGGAAGGGAGAGAGGGAAGAGAGTTTCACATTGATGTGAGAGAGAAACATTCATTGGCTACCTGCTGCACACGCCCCAATCAGGGATCACACCTGCAACCTAGGAACGTGTCCGGACCGGGAACCAAACCAGCGACTTTGTGGTGTTCAGGACGATGCTCCAACTGAGCTGCCAGGCCAGGGTTAGTTTAGAACTTTTAAATGCCTTAGTACGGAAGGAGTTTGAAAAACAATCTAAAGCTGAATATTAGATTTGTAACTGAGATTTCATTTTGTGATGGGTATTTGAACATTTTTAGTTTCTACTTGTTTATTGCTAATACACAGAAATTAAATTATGTTTTTGTGTTGGTCTTGTGTCTTGTGACCTTATCAAACTCACTTATTAGTTTTAAGAGTTTTTGTAGTTTTCTCAGGATCTTCCACGAAGACTGTCCTATCTGTGAATGAGGACTTTCCCCCCTAATGTATGTCTTTTACTATTTTCTGTTGCCTCATTGCACCAGCTGGGATGGCGAGTGTGGTATCAAAAAAGAGTGTTAACAGCAGACCTCCTTCCCTTCTTCCCAATCTTGGGGACAAAGTACTCAAGCACTGAGTGAGTGCTCAGCACTGAGCACGATGTTAGCCATAGGTGTTTTGTAGACGTCCTTTAAGAGAAGTTCCTTTCTTTTCTAGTTTGCTGACAGTTTTAATCATGAATAGATGTTAAATTTTGTCTACTGTAATTCTTTTTTTCCATCAGTTGGTACTGTTGATAGAATGTATTACGTTGATCGCTTTTTGATGATTAAAACTAGCCTTGCATTGCTAGGATGATGGAATAATGGAAAACTAGCCACTTGATGATGGTGTACTACTATTTTTTAATATATTGCTGGATTATATTAACTACTGCTTCATTGAGGATGTTTGCATCTATGTTTAGGAGGGATATTAGTCTGTAGTGTTCACCTCTGGTGCCGTTTCTGGTGCTGTCTCGGGCAGGGCAGTGCTGGTTTCATGAACTGGAAGCATTCCTTCTTCTTCTGTTGTCTGGTAAAATCTGTGTTATTTCTTCTTTAAATGTTAGATGGAATTTACCGGTAAAACAATCTGGACCTGGAGATTCCTTTTTCAAAAAAGTTTTTAACCGAGTATTTAATTTATTTAATACTTTTAGGACTTTGTGAGTTATTTCTTTTAAGATGAGTTTGGTAATTTGAAGTTTTTAAGGAATTGGTTTATTTTTTCTGATTTTTTGAATTTATGAGCATTGGGATGTTCATAGTATTCACTTATTATCCAATTAATGCATATTAAATCTATGGTGTTTTCCCCTCTTTCATACCTGATTGGGAATTTGTGTCATTTATATTTTTTTGTCTCCCAAGATGTCCATCATTATTTTGTTATTTTAAAAAAACTAGCTTTTGGTTTTGTTGATTTTTCCCTATTGTCTTTTTGCTCTCAAGTTTCTTAATTTCTACTCTTATCCTTATTATTTTCTTTCTTCTACTTGCTTTAGATTTATTCTGCTCTTCCTTTTTTAGTTTATAAAAGTAGAAAGTTTGAAAAACAATGGAAATCTAATGATTTGTTAAATTAAACCCACGTGTTTCTCAGATCATTACTGGTTTGTGATTTTTTCCTCTTTTCTAATATAAACATTAAATGGTTTGGAGATTTTCCTGGGTTTTCTTTCTGTTATTGATTTCTAGTTTAATTCCATTATGGTCAATGAACATATATTGTATGGTTTCAATTCTTTTACAGTTGTTAAAGTTTATTTTATGACCCAGGATATGATCTATCTTGGTGAATGTTCAGTGTGCACTTAACAATACGTACTCTATTGTTGTGGGATGGAGTATTCTGCAAATGTCAATTAGATACTGTTGGTTAATGGTGTTCTTCAATTGGCAACAGTGATTGTTTGAATCAGCAGTTCCATAATCTTGGTGCGTGAAGTCCCCGGCTGTAATTGCAGATTTGTGTATTTCTCCTTTCAGTTCTGTTAGTTTTTGCTTCACGTTTGAAGCTGTGTTGTTAGGTGCATACACATCGAGAGTGATGTCTTCTTGGTGGAATGATCATTGTATCATTACAGAATGTCCCTCTTTATGCCTTAGTTTTTTGCCTTGAAATCTACTTTGCCTACTATTAGTATAGCCACTCAGTTATTTTTCTTTTTTGAAAATGTGTGCATGATACACCTTGTTCCATCCTTTTAAGTTTACCTATGCCATCATATTTGACGTTTCTTAGAGACAGTGCATAGTTGGGGCATTAAAAAAATTATTCTGACAATCTCTACATTTTAACTGGTAGGTTTAGACTATTTAAATTTAATGTAATTATTTATGTATTAAAAGTTTGGTCTAGAATTTCAGTATTTGTTTTCTGTTTGTGAATGTACATTTCCGTTTTTAGCCTTGCGAGGTCCTGAGCAGGAAGCCTCGAGAACCCTGCCTGGATTTCCTACTTTCAGAACTGTGAGATGACAAATTTGTATGGTTTACGCTGCTAATTTCGTGGCAATTTGTTATGCAGCAATAGAAAACTAATACAGGTCTCTTCCCGCAATGAACGGTGCTGGCCTACGTGACCAGAGAGTATAGATGGAGTGTCACAGTGTGACTTTGAGGATAACCCCGCACGGGCATCACACCAGCCCTGTGGAGAGGCAGCACGGAAAGGAACTAAACCCCTCTTCCAACAGCCAGCACCGTCTCCTGGTCATACGAGGGAGCCACCTGGCAAGTGGCTCGTGCAGCCCCAAACAAGTCTCAGGTGCCTATAGCTCTTGCTGACCTCTGATTGCAAACTCATGAGAGGCCCTTGGCCAGAACCACCTAGCCAAGCAACCCCTGAGTTCATGAACACAGAAACAATAAGAGATGATAAATGATTATTGTTTAATCCACTAAATTTTGGGGTACTTTCAATGCAGGATTAAGTAACTAATATATAGGCCTATTGTGTGCTAGGTACTATACTACATGTTAGAAATATAGCAATGACTGAGGCCAAGTGCCTGCCGAGTTTATATTCTACTTTAGGGAGTGGGTAGAAACTATATAAATAGCTAAATATATACTTTGTCAGGTGATGATATGTGCTGAGAGAAAAATAAATCAGAGTAAGAACGCTGAAAAGTGATGATGAGGTTTTCATAAGATGGCCAGGGAGTGGCAGAAATAAGTAGAAATTGGAATAGTGACCTGAAATGAGGAAGGACCAAGCCATGCATATTCTGGGGAAGAACATTCTAGCAGAGGGAGCTTCAAGTGTGAAGACCATGAGGTGGGAGCGTCCTGAGTAGGAAGAATTCCCCAAGATGTAAAAAAGTTCTTTGTCTAGTTTCAACTGATATACTTCTAGAATGTTTGGGATGAGAATTGCTGGATTAAATACAGAATTCCCAGTTAAATTTGAATTTCAGATGAACAATAATTTTTAAAAAAAGTGTAAGCATGTTCCAAATTTTTTTTTTAAAAGATTTTATTTATTTATTTATTTTTTAGAGAGAAGGGAAGGGAGGGAGACAGAGAGGGAGAGAAACAGCAATGTATGGTTGCCTCTCACATGGCCCTCACGGGGACCTGGCCTGCAACCTAGGCATGTGCCCTGACTGGGAATCGAACCAGGACTCTTTGGTTCCCAGCCCGCGCTCAATCCACTGAGCTACACCAGCCAGGGCTGCATGTTCCAAATTTTACATGGGAAATATTTACTAAAATTATCAGTTGTTTAGCTAGAGTCTTGAATTTTTATTTGCCATATCTGGCAACCGTATTTGGAGCAAAGGAAAACCTAAGACCAGCAGTTAAAATGATTGTAGTAATGGAAAACACGTCTTTCGGAGGAGCGATGAGGAGTTCGTGTGCGTATTCTGAAACAGAGAAGGCTGAGAGGCTGCTCCCCGCCTCGCCCCCAAACCAGGGCAACGCAGTGTCATAGAAAATTTACAGAATTGGGGTGGGGACAGCTTTCTTCAGGTGCTTCGCAGGCCCTGTAAACTAAAACCCACTGAATATAGAATGTCTTTGGACAAACGTCCCCACAGGCAGAGTAAGGGGGCAGTGCCAGATAATATCTGCGGTCTCTTTTGGTTCCAACACTCTGTGATTCAATGAAGGGTGAGAAATTGCACTCTAACCGGTTGTTTTTCCATCTCCACAGAGAATAGAGCAAGAGCTGATGAGTCTTGCAATGAGAGAATTGATTAAATGTGAGGGGGAACTTAACTGAAGGGTGAATAAACACTGGAATGGTGGCATGCGAGGCTTAGAATCTTGCTCCCTTGCAATCTTTTAAAGGTGTCAGCAGCTGCTGTGGGAACGCAGACTCACAGGGTGCCGTCTGCGCGCAGGAGGACCGAACCAGGAGAACCCTCGCGGGCCTCGATCCTGGGAATGACTCCATTTCCGTCTGGAAAACTGGAGGGAAATGAGCCTTTGCTCTGTTAGGAGTTGGTACCGGTTCTTTCAGACTGTCACTATGTTGCTGTAGCCCCCAAACAGGCTTTCAAAGTGTCTTCTTTCTACCTGAATTGGGGTTACTTAGAAAAACATGCAGTATCCTGAGTCCTACCCCAGACCTACTGAATGTGGAAGAAGGGCCCCCATGTATGAATTTTAACAAGTTCACCAAACAGTCTGTTTGCATAACACAGTTGGAGAATCCTGGTCGTTGACAAATGAGAGGCTTTCTTTCTCTGACTAGGCGTTGACCTTTAATGACCTGTATAGTCTTAGTGTGCTGACTGAGGCCCCTGTCTAAGCTTACTTCCTGGAGGGACATGCAAATGCTGCAGAGGAGCTGGAGGGAGATGCTGCAGGAGGGAGGGAGCCTGTGGAGCCCGGCTGGAGGAGCGGAGAAGAAGGAAAGAAACTGAAGTTTACAGGGCCCTAACTTTTGCCAAAACTCCCATTATCATAAATACTATGTCCTGAAACCATTTCTATTCCTCTTTATCTTTTTGAAGTTTTCTACCACTTAAAAAGTTGAACAGTACCTTTATTAAGCTGAAAAGAAGAATTTTTCCTACTCCATAGTCAGGATAGAGTGGGGACCCAGGATACCCCCAGAAGCTGTGGGGCAGACGGCCATCCCTCATCCATGCTCCTGGGAAGAGCCCGTGGGGCTGGTGAAAAGACAGCAGAGGAAGAGCTTGGAATCAGCCAGAAGACAATTCAGTGCAATTTAATATTATAAAAGGAATCCAAAGGCACCTAGCATTCCCACTTTGCTATATTTCAAGAGTTGTGAAAATCCTTTACAAGGAAGAACTATAAAGAAAAGACTAATAGGTAGACCATTCCAGATAAGCCCTTCAAGGTCACTGGAGATTCTCCTGGAGCAGGTCCCTCTAGCCACCTCTGTAGAATACACCTCAACTCTGAGTCACTTTTGGAATCCTCCATGGCCTTCTGCCAAGCTCTGAGTTGTTTGTCCCTCTCCTCCTCTCGTTGTTTACATGTATCTCTGTTTCAAGTTCAGCTCTCTTCAGATGACCTCCTGCTGGTGGATGACCCTGCCATTACTAAGGTGTTCCAGCCTCAAATACCTCTTACCTTCCCCGACTCTTCTGCCTTCTTTCTGGGTTGATGCAGGACAGTTAACTCACTTCCCTGGACTTTGTCTCCTCTGCCTGAGACAGAACCCTGACCTTGTCCATGTGTGGCAGTTGAGCTGGGGGCGATGGACTAGCCTGTATGTTGCAGACTGTGAGCTGTGAAACATGCCAGTGTTTACGTTTGAGCACCTCGACGAGCCGTCTCAGCCCGCACGGTGTAAGCTTACCTCTCAGCCCAGGTCCACGACACTTGCCCCAGAGTGAGCTGCAGCTAGTCTTTGCTTATGGTAATTCCAAACTGATTCTAACTTTCTTCTAGTAGATTCATACAAAATGAAACTTTCCCCGCCACAGCAGCTTGGTTTGTTTGGGGTTATTTGACGACAAAAGCCCAGAGGCCAAGCAATTATTTAGAAATATTAGGGATCAGCAGCACAAATGAGATGGAGTTTTTGTGAAAAGTTAAAAGATTTCTCATTTAGGGAGGGCATTCACAAAAGACCCCATTAGCCAAGCCTCACCAGTAATTAGTCTGATTTCTCAGGCAAGAGGCAGGCTAATTGTCTGCCCTCCATTCCAGAAGGCCTAGAGTCACTTTAAAACCTACCACCCATTGAAAAATATCTTTGGAGAATTTCCTGCCTGGTCTAAAGTCTTTCTATTAGCTAAATGTTCACACTGAGATCGATATGTGAAAAGACGAACGGGGCGCGTTCGTCTGCACCCCCTTCCGTGTGTCAGACTGTGAGCCGGCCTGTAAGCATCTGCCTCTGCAGCGCAGGCCCAGTCTAGGGCCAAGTGTCACAGTTTCTTGTCATATCTTTTTAGCTTCCTTTAATCTTTTTTTGTGTGACGTTGATTTCTTCCCCCCCGTCCACACGCCTTTTTTTAACTCTCATGAATTTGTGTGCCATCTTTGTGCAGAGGAAAACGCTGATCTTCTCTGTGTTGTTCCAGTTTTAATATAGGTGTTGCCAACGTGAGCGCCACACGCCATTTTGTTTTAATGCCATGTTCCTCATTGTGTGTTTTCCTGGTGTTTCTTCATGGTTGGACTGAAGTTATGCAGTCTCAGCCCAAATACTGCCCAGGCGATGAAGGTTCTATGCAGGGTTTCACATCTGGAGCCACACGATGTCATCGAACAGATGCCCTGCATAGATCAGGTTAATTTCGATCATCCAGTCAAGGTGCTGTACAATTTCTCCATTGTGTGGTTGCTGGGTTTTTTTCCTCCCTTGCCGATAGTAAGCAATATGTGGGGAGCCGACTTTAAGGCTATGCAACCAATAATCCGAACACCAACAACTGGAAGAGCACTTTTCCTGTGCCAAGCACTGCGAGTCACTGACGAGGCCTCTTCTCATCCTAAAGAGGCTGTTTCCACTTCGCATGCCCACAGCCTGTCTTCTCTTGGCTCAGAGCCCTCTTGTGGGTACACCGTATCAGGAGTGGGATCAGATCTGGTTGTTAGTGCTGCAGATGGAACTGGAGCAAAGAAAGAGAGAAAAGGAGGAATGCTAATGAGGGGCATCCCACTGAGAGAGGAAAATGGCCTCTGGAGGCCTGGCTTAGCTCCAGGAAAGGGAGAAGCAGACTGGGGGGGATGGGAGATTAGGGAAGTTGCAGCCAGAGTCACTCTAATTTGACCTGTGAAACAGCCCCTCGCCTCTGACATACCGTGGGGTCAGTAGCCTGGGCCGTTGTCTTTGTCAAGTTCTCAGTGGGCAGCAGCATCTTGGAACATCTGAGGGAGGGTGCTCTCTCAAGAGGGGCCAGCAGGTGCCAAGACTTCTGAAAAGACCAAAAAAATCCAGCAGTCTTGTGACGAAAAAGAACAAGTCCCAAATTTAACTTCTTCAGAGCTCTAGAAGAGCCACTTGAACTCCTGTCCAGACCCCCAGCTGTTCCAGGACCAAGTGGTTGCCTGACGGCTGAGCTGTACTAGAAACACAAAACTGTCCAACCATTCACTCAGAACTACCCAGGACCCAGGGAGCCAGATTTTCATCCAGCTATTCTGCAAACCAAAAAATTAAATAAAAGTGTCTTAATTATGAAATTCTATTGTATGAACCCCAAATAGCCTTATGAGAGGCCCTTTGATTAGCAGGTTCCTGCAGAAGAGCCACAAAGAAGCATTGTGAGGGTTCTCTACCAAGTTTGGAGGGTGCTGGGAAGATGGCAATGCAGAGACATTTTCCATCCATCCATCCATCTATCCATCTATCCATCTCTATCCATTCTTTCAACCAATGAATGTTTCTCGAATAGCTACTCTGTATCTAGAGACCCAGGACATTGAACTGGAGATGGAGAGGGGAGAAGACTTGCTAATAATAAAAAGAGAAATAGTTCTGTCCTGATCAGGTAAATAGAGAAAATCTTTACTTTTCCTATCATTATGAAAATGTATAGCTCGGCCCTGGCCGGGTAGCTCACTTGGTTAGAGCGTTGTCCGGATACGCCAAGGTTGTGGGTTTGATTGCTGGTCAGGACACATAGAAGGATCAAGCAATGAGTGCCTCAAAAAGTGGACAACAAATCCTTCTATCTCGCTCTCTCTTCCTCTCTCTCTCCCCCCCCCCCCAATTTAAAAAGTATAGCCTCTAATAATGTTTACAAATACAGAATCCAGAATCTGCTGAAAGAAAAAAATCCTTTCTTTTCTGTTACACTAGGGAAAGTAAAGAAACATAGCTCATTGTTAATTAGAATCAACCATTAAATCTATGAGGTGTGGGGCTGCTAAAAGGTAGTATTTATGTTTTGACACTGGGCTTTATAACTGAGAAACAACACAGACCCTACAGTGATTCAGCACTTTTCTACACCCTCTGTCGTGAGCTTGTAGGAAATAGGTCGCTTAAGCTGGAAGCTGCCCAGAGGGAAGAGGCTGGAAAGAAGCTTAAGAGCCAGGCTGTCTGGGGAGCAGAAGTGGGGGTGGGAGAAGCAGGCTCCAGGACCAGAGCTCCTGTAGCCTTGGTGTTAAGGGATGGCCAGGTGCCTCAGCAGTCCTGTGCCAGGAGGCTACTGGGGAATGGAAGAAGCGGGGCTTTTTCTGAGCTAATGCATGGACTCCAGGGAACAGTTAAGATTTCTGCTGTTTAAGGAATCAAATAGTTGGAAGCTCACTCACCTATTGAAAATGCTCCTCAGAACTAAACTGAAATGTTAAACAGGGGTTTCTCCCAGGACAGAGAAATTCTGGGGCCAGATGGTGCGCTGCAGGGGCAGGGGGCCGTGGTGCATCAGGAAAGAGATGCCACTTGCAAGCCGTTTCTGCAGAATGGGAGTGTGGTGTCTGAGGGCCTGGTGTCCCCCGTAGGGAACTGGCCCGCTCAGAGCCAAACCCAGGGAACAAAGCTGCTTCTTCCAGCCAGGCCGCAGGGTCTGGGCACGCTCTCGTGCCTTCAGTAACTCTTTAGTAAGGAATGAGGAAATATTTGTGAAGGTACCAGTTTCTGAGTGGCCCTGGCCTTTCTGTCCCCACCCACAGTCACGGACAAGTCTTTCCCTGAGGAATTTCCGTTTGCTGAGCTAGGCACTGGTTAGATTTCCAGCCAGGCTGATGCCCCTGATGATAGCGAGGGACTAACGCATGTCTAGGGCCTTGTCTCCTTTGTGGGACACCCACCGTCCCTCTTTCTTACCACTTTAGGACACGGCCAACAATCCCAAAGCAAGAAAAACCAACAAAACATCTGAGAATCCAGAGTTAACGTCGCAAGATGTTCCATTTGTTGTGTTTATTCATACCCTAGTAATTAAAAAAAAGCCTCTAAGCAACTCCAGATTGTTCACATGTGGAATCTCTCAGGGCCCCATTCAGGACCCACTTACACTAATTCCCACAAGGTATCTACGCCGTCTGATTGAAAAAGCAACAATAGTTTTATGTGGAAAAAGCTACTACAGATCCGCACACTTAGAGCGGCAGGAAATGAGGTGCCAAGAGGAGAGACAGAAACACTGTAACAGGCCCGAGAATGCAAAGCTGACCATCTGGGCCATTTATCACCAGGGGGTAATGAGGTCCCTTGGAGTCTCAAGTCTATTCTAGAATAAGCCGTTAACTGATATTTTAGAGGTTGATCCTGAGTGTCTAAGAGAAGGTACAATTATGTTCACTTTGTCTTGCTTAGGAAGTTGACATAGATTTGTTTAGGAAGATTTTTTTGTCACTAAAATTCTAAAGTTTTCTGTTTCAGTGGTTTAACTTCCAAGTATCGGGAGGTTTAGTCATCTAAACTGAGGAATGATTCACAGGAATGATTCACAGTCCGAGGTTCGGGGAAGCCTGGGGAGCACAGCTTGAACACAGTTGTGTTTGGGGTTTAAATCAGTTGACTCTTGGAACAAGTTATACTTCTTATCTTGAAAGGTATAATTTGGAGCTTCACACAGATCTTTGCAAATAGTACAAATGTGATTCATATAGTAATGAGTCAGAACCACAGGACCAGTTTTTCTCTCGGAATTCACATAGGCTTACAAAAATGTGACCAAATAGATTTGGTGCCTCTCCAAATTAAAAAGAAAATTTGGAAATATAATTCAGGGTAGGCCCACATATCTTTCTGGTTTGGTTACGTCCTTGGAATGCTGGAATTGGTTGAGTGTAGGGACCACTGGCCAATGGTCTTTGGCTGCTAAGAATCCAGTCCCGTCATTACTTGGAGGAAATTCTGGTGGAAAGCTGAGCTCTACCTCCCTTATAGAAGCCAGACAGGCCCAAGCATCTCTCCTAGCCCCCTATGCATATGAGCATGTGACTCAGGATTGACCCAGGATTGGCCTTGGCCTCAGGGAATGCTAATCATTGGTGAATTCTACACTATTTTAATAAGATAAGGAGGAGTGTCAAGGCAGAGGGAAATGATTGCCCTTGAAAAAAAGCAAAGTAAGCTTTAGGATAGCCTGTTGGGGGCGGGGCGGGGGGGGCGGGAGGGTGTGAGAGAGAGAGAGAAGCGCCCCCTAGTGTCATACCTTGAGATGTGGGTGATGATGGACCAAGGGAAATGAAGATAGCAGGACCAGACAGAGACTCTGTCCTGACATTTATATGCTGGAGTAAGACACAGTCTGGATCCAGTGATGTAAAAGGTAAACATAACTTTGATAATAATAGTAATAAAAATATCTTATATTTTTGAATGCTTAATATGTGCTAAGGAATTAGTATGAATTTCTTATTTAATACTCATTATTAACATATGTGGTGGAGCCTTTTCATGTCCCCATTTCAGCATCAGTCATGACTGCTATATTGCCAAATCCAGGAGACATTCCTAAGTCCTCATCTTGATCTTTAGTGGCATAGAACAGTTCAACCTCTCCCTTCTGCGGCAGTTTGCCTACTTTGTTTTCTCAGAACTGTATTCTTCTGGTAATCTCATTCTCTGGCCACTGCTCTGTCTTTTTTTGTGGTCTCTTCCTCTGCTCTCACCACTTATATGGGGATCTTCTATTCTAGGTCCTCACACTCTCTGTGGGTGATCCCATGATTTATAGTGCCACCTATAGCTTGTTGATGCTCAAATAATAAGAATAACTGTGATTTATTGAGTGATTTCTATGTTCTATGTTCTGTTCTAAGTGGTTTACATATAATAACTCATCTAATGCTCAACATCATAATGTAGGTCCTATTATCATCCTGGTTTTACAGATGAAGAGACAGAGGCTGCTCAAGGTCACAGTGCCGGCAGGTGGTGGAGACAGAATTCCAGACCGGGTGGCTCGGCACAAGAGCGTGAGAACAGGGCCAGAGTTTTTACAATAATGGGGGCTCTCTTTAAGAAAAAGAATTCAAAATTACAAATAATTAAGTAGAAAAAGTGAATATTTATTAAGAGCAAGAAAAGAAATAACAAACTGAAAATTTTAAAGAGCTGTCAGAGGCTTCTACTTTTGATTAAAATGGAGTAACAGGACCACATTTATTTCCTACCTGATAAGACCACCAAAGAGGAGGGGACAAAATATATGAAACAATGATTTTTAAAAGATACTGCATATCAAGCCACAAAAGACAGTGATCCCTGAGAAATAGGAAACAAATGAAATAAACCTTACAATTGCCCTGACTTACTTCATTGAAAGCTTCCAAGCTATGGTGTTGGGACTTACACTTAAGTCTTTTATACATCTTGAGTTTATTTTTGTGTATGGTATAAGTTGGTGGTTGAGATTCCTTTT